>KN498910.1:0-25665 GCA_000787155.1 Scartelaos histophorus | reverse complement strand
AGTGTGTATTTCTTGACTTGTTTGTGAAACTAGGCTCTTTAAATCAGGGGTGAGCAATTATTTTTTTTTCCATACTGCCACATGAGAAACAGAAAATATTGTGGAAATGCTTAACTCAATTCTGGATATTAATTATATTTCTTTATAAAGAAATATTAAATATCATTGGTCTGACGAGATGGTCAGACTAGTAAGAGTTTAAGTTATGTTTATCTTAAGTATTCATAACGATGAAAAAGTGAGGTTGCCTTATATTAAAAAAAAAAAAGAAAAAATCATTTAAAACCACCTCTAAAATAAAATAAATGAAGCTTTAATCCATGTATACGGTAAAACTATAAAATATGTTTATATTGTAATTCCAAAGGAGCTCGGTCAGAGTCAACCAAAGGGCCGCATGTGATCTGGGAACTGTATAATGCCCGGGTCCGTTTGAAATGGTTTTTACTGAGTCTTTAGTGACTTTTATTGTGAAAGTCTACACCGGAAGTGAGGCGTGTCTATTTGTAAAGTTTGACCGTCCGGCTTCTCACTGGAGCTCAAATCTGCTGCAGGTTGGGAAACTATTACACACACTGTTGATGTTCATCGCTTCACTCTTATAAAAATGTGAGTATTGTGTCCGATATAACTTTGCAATTGTGTGATTTTATATTGCTGCTAAGTTAAAGTGAAACAAGCTAGCTCTCCACTGCATATGGCTCAAACCCTAGCTTAGCAACTTGCATTACGATCTAATTAATGTGGTACTGAGATTTATTGGTTCTGCGGGTTGTTTTCAACTTGTCTTAATGTTACAATTTATGTCAAAAGCCAGTATAAAGCATAAAGAGCAGCTGTTTATTTTTAAAACCTGACTTTACTTTACCTGAACTTCCTGTAGGTAGGTACACGTATGTGCTTTAGTGTGACACGTGTAGTGTGCCTGTCCTACCTGACTTTTTACCTTTGTTTATCATTTTGATTCCACGTGGATCTCGTAAATAGATGAGCTGTCAGGAGAAAAACACGTGTCCAATGAGGGTCCTGGTGACAGGGGGCTCTGGATTAGTGGGCAGAGCCATTCAGCAAGTAGTGAAAGAAGAGGGGGGAGCTAAAGAAGGAGAAGAGTGGGTTTTCCTCTCCTCCAAGGATGCTAATCTGATGTGAGTACATAAACATAATTGTTATAAATACAATTGTGAGAATATGTTTGTAAATGTGTTATGCTGTATTTGCAACCAGGAACAAGGAGGAGACCAAAGCAGTATTTGAGAAACATAAACCTACTCATGTCATCCATCTGGCTGCTATGGTTGGAGGTCTTTTTAAGAATATGAAGTTTAATCTGGATTTCTGGGTTAGTACAACCGAGGTTATGTTGGATATTCATTTACCTTGTTAATTATTTCATTATTGGGGCTGCTTGATCCATTAGATTTATTTATGTTTTTATTAGATTTGCAATTCGTGTTACCGTGCCAGAATACATTTTAAACGTTTTAGTAAAGATTGTAAGATGAACTGCCTAAGTAATACAAGAATCCCATGCATTTATTTGTTGTTTGGAGTCTACTGAATACAGAATATTGTGCTATTTGCAGGGGACACTCTAGCTAAATAACTGCAGCCTTCAAGGTTTAATAATTGTGCTAAAATAAATTGATTTGCAACATAATGTGCAGCCCCAGTCATCAAGCATTATAATTTTCATTGACAATCTTAAATATGTTCTCTTCCAGAGAAACAACATTCACATCAATGACAATGTGCTGCAGGCGGCACATGAAGTTGGTGTAGTCAAAGTGGTGTCCTGCCTTTCAACATGTATTTTCCCAGATAAGACATCCTACCCCATTGACGAAACTATGGTAGGACACATCATTTTATTGTGTCATAAAAATTGCTTATCTTCTAAAGAAGTATATTGGTAGATTATGCAACTAGAATCCCAAATGCCAATATATATGTCAAGATAAGAGTCATAAGTGAATTACAGGACAAATCATTAAATAACTATCAGATAATTCACATGCAGTGATGGGAAGAATAATTTGAAAATGTATTTAGTTATAGAATCCTGAATACCAGAATAAAAATGTATTGTGCAATGTATTCCAATACATGGGCCAATCAGACTACTGTATTCTGAATACATACAATACTTTTATGCAGATTTGCACAATATATAGTGCAAAAAAGTGTAAAAATGCTTCATATTTGTTTCACCGGTTGTTCTGCATTTCCAATCACTAACAGGAAAAGGAAAAATCATAAATGTACTTGCTATAATTTTTTCTCATTGTACTGAGAAAAGTGTCTCCTCTGAATAACACAAAATGAAAAAAATGAAAAAGTATCTGTACAGAATAGTTATTCAAAATTAGTATTCAGAATATGTATTCTCTGTACATGTATTCAGTTACTTGAACACTGTTCACACGTGGTACTCTAATGTAAAGATTTTATCGTCTTTCTTCAGGTTCATAATGGTCCACCCCATGACTCAAACTTCGGCTATGCTTATGCAAAAAGAATGATTGACGTTCATAACAGGTGCAGGAGCCCACTTGTTTGCATTTATTTATTTGGGATAGCCAAATACTTTGAACTGTGCCAAGACTTGCTACTCATAATGCATTTATTTTTTCAGAGCATATTTCCAACAGTACGGGCGCTGTTATACTGCTGTGATTCCCACAAATGTTTTTGGTCCTCACGACAACTTCAGTATTGAGGATGGCCATGTGCTGCCAGGGCTCATCCACAAAGCTTATCTTGCTCAAAGTAAGTTACTTTTACCCAAATGTGCAGTTAACTACTTACTTGGCTAATTTTTTCTTGTTTTTGTTCTGGTCAGAGGAAGGGAAGCCTTTGGTCGTGTGGGGCTCTGGATCTCCAAGACGACAGTTTATTTATTCTTTGGATTTGGCTCGTCTTTTCCTGTGGGTCTTGAGAGATTATCCAGAAGTAGATCCCATAATTTTATCTGGTAAATCATCATGAATAAGATTCAAAATAAATATAATGCAGTACGTTGTTTGTCAAACTGAGATGTACATTTTAATATTGGTACAGTTGGTGAAGAAGATGAAGTTTCGATCAAAGAAGCAGCAGAAGCAGTTGTGCAGTCTCTTGATTTTAAAGGTGAAGTGGTGGTATCCTTTTTGTATTGTGCAATTCTTTTTATAAATTATCATGATTCATGTGCATGTTTGGCTCTATTTACTAGCAAATTGTCCTTAATCCTTTTGATTTCAGTATGACACTAGCAAAGCTGATGGCCAGTTTAAAAAGACAGCCAGCAATGCAAAGCTTTGCAATTACTTACCAAATTTCAAGTTTACACCTTTTAAACAAGGTACCATTCCACTACAGCTACAGGTTCTATTTGTTTCCTTCGAGTGATTGAATTCTTATTTATGTCTTTGTTTTACAGCTTTGAAGGAAACCTGTGATTGGTTTGTGAAAAACTATGACACAGCTCGCAAATAAGATCTTGATTTTGAGCACGAGACGTTTTTAGACAATTAAAGCTGGAGGAGCAGTTACTGACCGAGTGAATTTTGCACAAACTTTGCTACATAGCTCTGTGCTGATGATTTATGACGGTGGTTTGGATCATATTTGTTACAATGCCATTTTACTTATGTGGTGACTTAGGTGGAAGAATCAAAATGGGTTATGCTTTCTCTGGGGCATTAGTTGCATCAGTTAGTTTGTTTTTTTGATTGAAGTAAGCTTTAGCATTTGTACTAATCAAGTTGATTTATACTTATATTTTTTTGTATTGTATAATGATTGAAAACCAAAATAAATATTTTCTACCAATTAGAAATTTTCTAGTTTTTAAAATTGGAATTCTCAAACACTGAAATTCTGGGCTCAAATAATTTATTAAAATATAATGTACAATGGAATATACATAAAATGGAGATATTAAAAACCATGGATATACTAAAAACTAAAACGTTACATACATTTGTATGTTCATCAGTACTGCTTAAAAGACATTGAAGTCTTAGTTTACATATGAGGAGTGTCCTCCCTCATGAACTCTGCAGTACTCCTGTCCTGGTACAGCCCTCTTCTTACAGGCTTTTCCTGTTTTGGTGGTGCCATTGCAGAGGAGACGTCCTGATAGTGAACTGCAAACATCGATAAACCCAGTTTAAATGATAAAGAAACAAAGGCAGAGATATTACATTAGGATCAAGGGACTGACCTGTTGCTGATAAGCGAGGGGTTTGGACTTGCACTTCTGGAGTCATTTCCCAAATCGTGAGAGTCATTCACATCAAACACACCTCCAAAGTTTCTCAGAGGAATGTCATCGATGAGTGCCTAAAATACCAGAGAAACAGTGTAGGATGGCACACTGCATTAGGCCTGTCCTGATTATATTTTCTTCAGTATATCATAATTCAAAATTTGACTTTAGACATGCAATAACCCCCCAAAATTATTGTTCCATCCAACATATATTGAATGGTAAGTTGTTATAATAATTATCATTTCAGGCTTACACTGTATTAACAAAAACACGGGGAACTTACCGCTGAGAGAACAGGTTTCACAAAAGCTCTTGGGGTTGAATGGCTTTGGAGGGAGTCCGTCAGTGTCTTCCTCTGAGACGGAGCCACCACTGAAATCCCCAGATCACCTAGAGATTAGAGACAGGTTAACTTGCGCTGCTTTCTGCTTGTTGATAATGTTATCCTAGTCGACAAATTAAAAACCTGATATGAAGCTATCTTGATTGAGCAAGTCGTGTTTCCCAGAGAAGTCATCATTTTCATCTCTGTCAGGTGAAATCAAACTTATACCGTAAGTACTGACTGCCTCACAGCTGATTAGTTTATGAGAAAAAGAGAAATTAGGTTGAATAAGAGTTTATAAATACCTCTCAGGTGTAGAGGAGGTTGGGGGCGAAGAGGAAGAAGTGACTGTCTTTTGTGGCTCAACTATTTCACATGGGGCCAGTGGGAGGGGGCCAGTTGGTTTACTGTTAACATGGAGGCAAGAGCACAGTTGTCCGATAAACCAGTAACCTGCAAGAAAACAAACGCATGTAAGCTACTTCTAGAATAACTTCCACATAAATAAAACTGAAATACTTTGCAGGTTTACCAAGTGAGAGCGTGAGGAGCAGGAGGCTGAGGCTACAGAGATCCAGTGCTGGCTGCTGGTTCACTTCAGCGATTGCATTTAGGGGCACGGCGAGTAACAGCATGGCTCGAGGGAATCCGGGACAACGAAGAAATGTCAACAGCACTGCACCAAGGACAAAGTACCCAGTATGAGCCATGCATGTCCACATGGCTGTTAAACTCAATCCTGCAAAAAGAAGTTAGGAATTATGTACATTATAATAAACATAAAAGCTACAGTATGTACATTTCTGGAGGTAACACACAGGCCCATTGACAGAAATTTGAGGGTCTGGGGCAAGAAACCTCACATGGCCCCCCTCCAATATAAATTATTGGGAAGAAGGTTCAATTCTGGGCCCCTAATTTCATGAAAACTGAAAATGACATACTTCGGAACATTGTCCATGGCATAGATTTTCAGTGCAGATCAAAATGAAAAAGACAATCTCATACGTGTGCTAGTGTAGTTTTGGCTAAAAGGTTACATACTGTGGCTTTACAAGTACTCACCTGCCCATCCAAGGTAGCTTTGAATCATCTGAAGCCTACCCTCAACCCTGCTCTGCATGTTATCTAGATAGTGCAGTACAAAGCCAAGTGTGCTGTTCATTCGCTCCAGTTTAGTCATCAGATCCGAGTAGTACTGGGAGGTCTGGTCCTGATACTGCAGAAACTCCACCATACTGGCATCTGCTTGATGGAAAGACATTCAGCTTTTGTTAAATAAACAGGGTGAAAACAACAAGTTCAGTTCTGCAATCTTGCTTAGTGACCTATTTTATGGTAGATGTCCTGAGCTTGATGCCGAACATCTGCGAGGTCCTTCACTATAGTACGGTGGCCATCTTGCACCTCAGAACTTTGAACCTGAAGATGCTCACTGACATTTTCTAGAGGGAATAAAGACACAAGTTCCAAATTCATATTGACATTGACCAAAATTACTTGTGTGTGTAAGAACTGCATAGCTACTTGCCCATTCTCTGTGTGATGCCCTGGATGAGCTGTGCTACCAGCTCCTGTCCTGAGGCGATTAGGGCCTTTTCCTGTCCCAGCCGCTCCAGGTTGTCCTTCAGTGACGTCTCCATTTGTTCTTGTTCTTCATAAAGTTTGGTCTGCTGAGCCTGAAGAGCGCTGTGGCCTTCAAGAACTTTGTCCAAGGATGCTGCGGTCATCTGTTTTAGCTCGAGCTGGCCCTCCTGTCATGGTTATAATTTATATTAGGGCACAGTAGGGCTATAGTTGACTAAAAAGGGAGGCATGGAAAATCATCTCAAAACTACTGTACAGCATCTCTCTCTGGATCAGGCCCAGAAGAGCATTGCACCTCAAGTTTAGATAAAGTGTGTTATCATTTGTGAAATGTGATGCAGTATTTTAGATACATGAGTTTTACTGCATAAAAGATTAAAGATAAAGTCCACGGGAAGTAGACTCACTATCACTAATCTGCTGCTTCCCCCCAATCTGTGCACTGTGTGGATGTAAACAGACACATGTGAGGAACTATCTCGCCTTTTTTACTTGAACACATGAAGACAAACACACGCCTCCCTGAACTCATGGAGAAGAAACTGCAGCCAAAATCATGAATATTCTCTTTTAGTGTGTAGCAGCCTTAAGACACCACAGACCAATTAATCAACTAATCTTTATGCATTACAGTGGAGCTTAGAACTTTAAAAATAGAAATATACCTTCAGATCTTTCATTGCATCGAGTTGGTTGGCTGCTGTGCTGATGAGGGCGTTCACGGTGTGTTCTGCCCTGCGTCGGAAAAGCATCTGTCGAGTGGCATAGCACACGGACCGGGCTCTGTTGCTTACAATGTGGTAGGCATTCCACGTGTCCGGGTCCATAGGCGCTGTGCATTCTTTTATGGTCTAAAAGCATAGAAAAAAGTATCTGAAAATATCCTTACATACCAGGCCAGGTTGCAGACCACACTGACTGAGAGTGCATTCGAGGTTCAGAGGAGTGCCAACATAATATGCTTCCATAAGTGGCATTATTTTAGGCGTCTGAATGAGAGTGCATGTATTTCTAGATAATACTGAAAGGGTCTTACCATTTCCTCTGTACAAGGGTAAGTCCTGCGACCCTCAATCTCTGCCTGACAGTTGAATAGGACTACCCCAAGTTTTGCCAGCTGTTCCTCAGACAGACTTTCACAACTGGACTTCAGTTGCGCAACAACCTGTGGAGAAGTGCACAAAGATTAAATTTTCGATTGATACTTTTCAACATTCCTTGGGGTTGTGATGCTAACTGTAGGCTCTGCTCTGTCTGGAGCTTTATTAGTTAGTTGGAACTACAATAGGTGAGCTGATATGTTAAACAAATGCATCACACATAAAATTACAGTCACAGGACCATGGATGCTGATATTGATGACAGGCTCCTTAAAATATGCTGTTTAAATCCATTATTTTTCTTACTTTTCAGACAATCTATGTGCATTGTGTGACCATGGTAACGCCTAACAATTCAACCATTAGAGATACATGTACAACACTCCCAGCATGATGTCACTGCGCAGAATCAATAGACATCAGGCATTATGGAGGCAAATATTCACATGCATCTTACCTTGTGATGGCAGCTATCCAGTGGACTCAGCTGCAATTGCTTAGACTCTGCCAAAAACTTTTCATCGACTATGGCCATTTCAAACTGCGCATCTTTGTCCAGGAGCGCAGGAGCGACATGAGCAGATGAGGAGGCTGCAGGCTGCGATGCTGGAGGAGACTCTGCTCTTCTTAACCACTCAAACAAACCACACACGACAGGACAGTGGCAAATCAACAGTGCCAAAATGAAGCCACTGTGGGTTAGGAGACGAGCCATGTCTGGAGAAGAAAAAAATACGTTTTCTCTGCAGAAAGTTATTGAAAAGCGCAAATACTGCTCCAGTGAACGTGAGTGTTGTCAAAGACTTTGCCCAGACATGCCTGCTGCAGCCACTCAAGCCCCTCCTCCTCCATTCACTTAATTATTTATGCTATTTACCAATATTTTAACAACAGTAAAAAGAAAAAAAAAGTTTGATGACAGGTGCAAATGCAAACGGTAAATATACAATTTCTAAAACAATGTACCTGCTAGCTACATACGTTTGAGCATAGATAAAACAAATATGTCAGATTTGATTTGTAAATGTCTTATTTTTCCACTGTAACCTTACACCCATACCTGGTGCTGTGTGGGTGCTGTGCGCCCCAGTCACGCAGCTGAAGGAAATCACTATTTATTTTGTCCAATCATCATCGAGGCCGCTCAGCCAATGAATGAATGAATGAATGAATGAATGAATGAATGAATGAATGAATGAACAGTTCTAATCAAACGAAGAGGTGATGGTGCTGTATTTGTTTTGTTCCACAAAATGTGAATTTTTCATTGTGAGACAGCAAATAGCCGCACAGTTAACATAAAACAAGAGGAATCCCACACACATTTCCAGTGTCCCATTGCATCGGCATTACGGTACAGCTTAGGAGCATCGTTAATTAACACAACTTGGTCGCGGAATCAATCTACAAGATATGCTGCAATAAAATAAAATAAGTCTGGCAACTGTGTGAATTGGTTTATTTACTATACATTACAACAACGTAACGTTGTGCAAGACTGTAGCCGGCTGATACCGTAAAAACCCGTGTAGTAACATTGGTTTGACCAATGACATGTGGATCCTTCCGTATCCTGTGACATAGGCAGCTGAGTGGAGAAAAGCAGAGGATTTTGGCTTGAAATAAAGAACAAACCTCGACACACAAACAGGTACCAGAACCGGCCCGCTGTGAATGAGGCACCGCGGCGGAGTCCAGGCGTCTGTCCGTGTTATGATTCCCAGTCACAGCAAACACGTGCTATGCATTTGTGCTTTTATCTAATCTGGGATTATTAGCAAAGTAAACGCATGTTACACCTAGTTCCGTTCCCGACATGTTTACACTGAGCTTGTACCAAACATTTACAAGAAAAAGCTGATTTTGGACCTTGTTTGCGACTGCTACAATGCTAGCCATTTGTTAGCTAGCTTAAACCAGACTGGATCAAGGCTCCACAGCATCTGTGCTGCACACTAAACAATCATCGCCACCACAACAATGGAGTACGCTGTAATGAAGAAGCAACACTACTGGGATGTAGAGGAAACGGAGATCTTTTTGCAAATCCTAAAAGAGCTGGACATTAAAGCGTGCTTGGACGGTAGGAAAGTGAGGAACGGAGGAGTGTTTAGGATGGCCCAGAGGAGGATGGCAGCAGCTGGCTTTGACAGGACGGCGGAGCAGCTGAGGGTTCGCTGGAAATTTCTGAAAAAATGCTATTACAAGTCTCAGCAGGACCCTAGCAATGAAGCCAAAATCCAGGGTTGGTTGCGCTATGAAAAGGCAATGGTCTCTATTTTGGAGTCCAAACAGTCTATGGTCAACTCCAGTGTGACCTGCGAAGGCAATGATGATATGGTTGAAGACTCTGATGGAGATCACGATGGAGACTCCTCAATGCTGCCCATGCCAGACGCCTTTACGCAGCCGCTTCAGGATAGTTCAACACTGAACCTGGAATTAATTGTAGGAATGCCACTGCCAGTTTTCTCAGTTCATTATCTGAGCCGTGCTCGTTTTCAGAGATTATAATTATGTTATTTCATGTTAAGCCACCACCTTGTTTCCTCTGTTTTTCCCGGAATATTCACACACTATGGCACAAATAAAATAAGCAAGTGAAGCCAACAGTCAGGTCAGATCTGTGGAGTGGTGATCTCTGACAGTAAGGATACATGTTCCTCAATGCATCAAGAAAAAGAAACACGTGTTACTGAATAACTGTGAGGTAGATTTAATACAGTTCTGTTAAACAATCTAAGCAATATCTCAGTGGAGAAGAGCAGGTGGTGGAACACTACTATAAAAATATATAGGCTTTTTAAATGTACCATGAATATATTGCAAGTATACCTGGGTTGCCAATGCTTTTACTGTTTAGTCATGAAGAATAAATCAGCATTAGATTAACTGTTAGCAGTAAGAGCTGCATTTGCTTTGAACATGTTTGCCTTGTATCTGAGGACACAGCTGATGTTTATGGAGCCAATTGTCTTGACTAAATAGAAGATCCAAATCTAAATCAGCCATTTCACATTAGAAGTTTGAATATGTGAGCAGGAGACTAAGCTATATCAAAATTAAATTACATACAGGTCTTTGTATTAAACATTTCATTTTTCTCCTCACCCACAGATTAAAATGGACCCTGAAGCAGACTCTCATCTAAGGATTGGGTTCATTGGGGCAGGAAACATGGCTTTTGGCATTGCAAAGGGTATCATATCGGGTAAGTAGAATATTAAGGAATTTCTTAAAACATATTAACAAGACACAATATTTAAACCTGTTTAACCAAAAATATTTCTTTTAGGAAATGTTTTGCCTGCAAACATTAAAGTCAGTGCACCATCCAAGAGAAACTTTGGACGCTTTCAGGTTAATTATACTGTTTTATACTGTTTTTATACCGTTAAGTTGTAAAGTTAACTCAAAATGACATTAAGTATATAAACATGAATATGTCAAATTTATATCATTGTTAAATTACTTACTGTTACTTTTGTTGCTCTGTTTTTGCTTGACAGGAAATTGGAATTACTGGCACAAATTCAAACGTGGAGCTGGTGTGTGGTTCTGATATTGTTTTTGTGGCAGTTAAGCCTCATTTGGTTCGAGACGTTCTTAATGGGATCTCTGCATATATCACTGACAGACACATAGTTGTATCTGTTGCAGCAGGAGTAACACTGGAAACGTTGCAAGAGGTACATTGTTGTAAATGGTCAAAAATGTTACGAGTAGTGTTTTTTTGTGAATTAATCAGTTTGCTTTCTTCCAGCTTTTGCCTGAAAACACATCGGTCATTCGTCTGATGCCAAACCTCCCGTGCATTGTACAGGAAGGGGCTTTACTCTTCACTCGAGGGCCTTGTGCTAAACCGGCTGATGGAGCACTTCTCCGCTCCTTGTTGCAGCATTGTGGTTTGGTGGAGGAGGGACCAGAGGCTTGGATCGACATCCACACAGGACTCAGTGGGAGCGGAGTGGCCTTTGTGAGTGCACGATTAGTTCAACCTTCAAAGTTTAACTTGAACAAAATAACAACAACATGCATACTCTCTTATAGTAATGACTATTACTTAATGACTTAATTACTACTTTGGTTGTTTTGTTTAGCAGCAAAGTCACAATAATTACTATATATACTTATTATATAGTTAAAGATTTTTATCATCGGTAAATTTTTAGGCATTAGTTTTTGTTCTTTTTCTTTTGACATAGGATTTAACCTTTTGAGGGTCAAATAAGTAACTGTCTATGACTAGTAAGCGTTTTAGAATACTGTTTATAAATTGACAAAATTAGAAAATGGTGCTTTAGAGTCACCTTGTCAGCAGCATGAATTAGTTTCAATATTGTTTATCATGGTATTTTCTTTAGCAATACATCACACTTGGAAATTAGTTGAGATTACAGCTCTATTGACACTGGATTTCTATATGCGCTTTTGATTTGGCTATTTTCTGCAGGTATATCTGTTTGCTGAAGCTCTTGCTGAAGGAGCCATTAAAATGGGAATGCCAAGTTCCCTGGCCCACACAATCGCCTCACAAACAGTTCTGGTGAGTTTTTACAACAGTTATATTTGAATTGACAAAACTGTAGAAAACACTAAGACTCTTACGTCCTACAGGGTGCAGGGCGGGTGTTGCGAGAGTCAGGAAAGCATCCGGCGCAGCTACGTTCGGAGGTTTGCACGCCTGGAGGAACAACTATCTATGGCCTGCACACTCTAGAGCAAGGTGGTGTAAGGGCTTCAACAATGAGCGCTGTGGAGTCTGCGACTGAAAGAGCCAGACAGCTGGGACAAAAGTCCACAGCCAGGAAGTGATAGCTGTCATTTTCATTACAGCCCATATATGGACAGTTTTCTTAATGTCATATTTATCATCAGTCTAATATGCTGTGTAAAGACTGTTAAGACTTATTTGTTCTCTCACAAAAAGGTCAGTTCCTTGTTTCAACACAAATCACATGCATTTATGTTATGGAAATTGCAGCTCACTTGACTGTTGCCTTACAAATCTGCCTTGTTAGACATGGGGAAAGTAGTAATTCATATCCATTGTTAAAAGATAACGCCTATGAAGTTGAGATGCATTCCGTTTACTGCATATGTCTTAAAACTAAGCCAAGAATCACATGTGAAATAAGCTGTTTCTTTATTTACGTAGTTTTGCTTTTATTTAAAGGTGCACTATGTAACTTTCTGGTGGAGGGTCCAACATGTACCTGTCTCCTTGGAGATTTCCTCAAGAGAATGGTGCTATGTGTAGTTCTCTCTTTAGCTTTCTCTTTATCTACCATATACATGCAGGTTTCTATACATGTTCGTATAGTGAAGATTATATCTGGGTTGGTCACTTATTTGATCAAAATGTGGAAAAAGATAGAGTCAAATGAGCAGCTTCATACTTGATAGGATTGATAGGTTAGATTTTAAATAAAATATTCCAAAATCAAAACTTTGGTGGGTCTCAGTTTACTCTTTTAAATAGGTTTTTGCATGTACATTGTGACGCATACAATCACAATAAAAGTGATTTGATTTAGCTCCTCCGCTCCTTTCTCTGCCCTCCCTCTTCCTCTCGTCACTTCACTGTCGGCAGAAGAAACACGCGTCTACCCACCGGCCCGGACCCACACACCGACAGAAAAATCAGCTGTAAGTAATGATGTTTAGGGTGACACACATGACTTAAGTGCTGATGATATCCCCAAGAAAAATCCACGAAACGCTGCGTGGAAAATATTTGTTACGGACGCAAATCTCTGTGACGCCGACTGTATTAGCCCGTGATGCTAAAGGCTAGTTCATTTAGCCGGCTGCTAAGGCTACTTGAGGTTACAGCACTGGCTCCGGGAACGCTCACATTGTCTTGGCTTTCACATGTAACACCATACTGTTTATTTAGTTACAATCTCATGTTTCTAGAGCTTTTCTCATCAGTAACTCACTACATTGGGAGGTGATGTCTTGTGTGATTGTCCCCAGTAGCTTTGTCGTGACAGTAAGGACCTTGAGCATGATGTGAAAGATGTTCCCTTTTAGGTGGAGTCACATATTTGTATTTTTTTAATTTTTTTTTCACCTCTTCTTTTTTTTTTTTTAAATAACAAATGTATATGATGAGGTTGAAAAATGAAAAAGCCTTTCTTTTCTCCAAGGTTTGAAATTTCCCAACATTTACTTTTACTGACGTGTCCAAAGTCCTGCCTTATGGTCAGCTGTATAGCTTGAAAAAAATGTGTTCCAGATCAAAGCGGTTTATACTTTTGTCCACATTCTGTATTTAATTATTGATGAATATATTTTTCAAGTGAATAATGGTATCAATTTATATTATTTTACTGCCTTCACACCAATCAATACAATCCTGTATATGTTGCACAATTCATGTGTTTAATTGTTGGCTGGTTTAAATAGTGTAGGTTTCTGCCTGTGTTTTCATGTAATTATTATGTGACGGATTTAATTCAGCACCAGAAGAGTGGAAACTGTGAATTGTGAAGTGTTTCACTTTTTCCTCTCCTTTGCTCCGCTTTACAAAAGTTGTGGAGGGGACCACACCTTTAAGCTCAACAGCACATCCAGGTGAGTTAAATATTTGTGCATGTTAATTTTTATTTTTTTTTTACATCTTTGTTCTGTTGGATATTTCTAAAGATTTCTGCCAGGTTGGTGTTATTTATTATTTTAAAAAATCCCTCACACTGCATACATCTTGCAGCATTGAATTTTAAAGTTATGCTAATTTAGTTTTGATGAGACACAATTAAAATATTCATGTTTCTATGAAATTATTGTAATAAAACAATATTAACTAACCTGGAAGCAAATTTGGTGTTTTGTGAACATAAATGATCCATATACATGTTCATTCTAGCATGACTTCATTCCAAGAATTGGTCTCGGAATAAAGTGCAGTGTGGTTGAACCATTTTTTGCAGATTTGCAGATATTTTAAGGGCATTGTAAAAAAAAAAACCAAAAAATCTCAATGTTGTAATGTTTTTACATTTATCTTCATTGTGTTTATATCCATACATTTGATAAGTATCTATATCTTGGTTAAGTTGTTCTAACTTGATTCTGACTTGATTCAATATCTCATATGACTTCAGTAATTTTCTGTTTCAACCTGTAGATCAGTGGCAATGTCCCAGAAGATGAGTAACTCCTCTGCGGTGGATCAGTCCGAGCTCGAGGAGGCCCCCTGCTTTGCTCAGTCGGGAAAGGGAGGTCGTAACAAGTCCAAATCAGAACAAAGAAATGAAGAAACCTCATCTTCTCCCGAAAGCCTAAACAGTGATGGGAACGGCAGCTCAAAAACCCGCAGACGAAGAAAACGCACTTCCAATGCTGAAAGTGGCCCTGTGGTTAAAGTCAATAAAACAAAAAATGAGGTTGAAGCCCAGAGCAGCCAGAGTCCACACTCTTGTGCAGGTTTGGCTGAGCTGCAGTCGGAGTGTACTAATATCTGGTTTGAACGGAGCATGTATGAAAGAGCTGAAAGCCGGTATCAATGTTGGTTGGCCAGCTCCTCTGTTGCTACTTTGCCTTCCTCGTCTGTTTCAACAAAAAATCCTCCTCCCACTGCCTCAAATGTGGCTCCTATTAGTACTTCTGCTACTACTACTGCTACTACATGCCACCACAGTGATCAGGTTGCTTGCCATCATATAGTGCAGTCAATCTGGGTCAACAAAAACGCCTTTGATCAAGCTGAACGCCATTTTGTTGAAACCATGCAACCTTCTATACCAAATTCTCTCAACATCCCATCTCCACCTGATCGTGTTGTGCCACCCAGAACGCCCGATGAAGGATACCAGTCTCTCACCCCGACTCCAGCTACTCCTGTTATCCCCGTTGAAGTGGTAATGCCAACACGACAGCCAATCAACGGACTTCCACGGATCCCAATGGAACTTCTGCGAGATGTGTGGCTGGAGAAACCTCAGTATGATCGGGCTGAAGCTGCTTTCTATCAAAACCAATGCAATAACAATTCGACCAAGAGATCCACCTGCCCCTCCACCAGCAGAGGCAGTGACCACCCACAGAGTCTTGTGGAGGAGGAAGAGGAGGAGGAAGAGGAGCTGGCTGTGGTTGAAGAAAAGCGAGTGGTGTCTCAGTGTAAAGCAGAGGTCTTCCACGCCTTACACCCCATTCAAGAGGAAGAGGAGCCCGCTGACGTTTCAGACAAAGAGGAGGGTCAAGTATCAGGAGTCTGTTACTTCCTGCACCCCGACAATGAGAGACTGTGGTTAGACAAGTGTCGATTTGATGCCGCCGAGTCGCGATTTTACAGTATCCACATAGAGGAAGTGGAAAAGAGGAGCGTCAGACCAGAAATCGATGCCTCACCTGTCACCCCTACTACCCTGCAGAGGGACAAGTATGGCAAAATTCAAAAAGTGGAGCTGGTCTTGCTATTTTTTCCATTTTCGATTCATTGCATATTCTAAAATTATTTGTGAGTTGCATGTTTTATTTTCTTCATTTATGTTCACATTACAAAATTATTGTTTGGAAAGATCGTTATTTTTGTCATGATTTTAAATATATGTTTATTTTTTATGTGGTCTCTTCATTGTTCATTCCTATTTCCAAGTATTCTCCAAGCATTTTTTTGTGCCTCATGCAGCCTTCCATAACCTTATTCAAACAACATTTTTACCTTGATTATTCAGATATTTTAACTTGTTATTTTTCATTGTTCTCATTTCAGAACCATGAGTGCTCCGGACTTTCTGGCTAAGGAGAAGATCTGGTTTGATAAACCACGCTACGATGAAGCAGAGCGGCGTTTCTATGAACGGATGAGTGGCACCTCAAGCACACCTCAAAGCACAGGAGTAAGTTGAGCTTTACACTGGTGTTTTTGGCAGCTCTATTGTATGAGCTACACTGAAACTGAGCTGCACTTTGCACTTATCAGTAACACTTGATTATAGGAACCACATATAAATGCCTAAATAATAGTAAAAGAATTATAAATGCTTAATTGCCTCTGCTAGGGGTAAAAATGTATGTAAATATGTAACTATGCTTTTCATTAATAGTCTGTTTATTAGAATTGTTAGCAATGCATTTGTATACACATCTACAAACCAATCTTAAAAAGCATGAGCAAATTTTATAAATAGTAACTAATAGATGAATATTCAATAAGTAGCATACAAAGTACCACTTAGTTAGCAATTAAAATGTGGTCTTTAAACTAAAGTGTTACCAAAACTGCAATGGCTCACATACACATTATACATGCAGTAACGCAGTAACACACAATAAATAGAAGATAACTCTAAAATGTATTTTATTTCTTTAAAGGATCTTGGAGCCAACTCTATTCTCAAAGACATTGCCAGAGCGAGAGAAAACATCCAGAAGTCCTTAGCTGGAGTAAGTGTTTTATGATAAAACTACTTTTCTTTGTGTTGGGTGAAGATTCATGAACAATATAATGCAAAGTAACTATCAGAGAAAAAGCTATAAAAAGCAATCTATCATCAGCGGCCACATGTAGGTTTTGTGTGTGCCATATTTGTAGTTTGGTCCTCAAGTATCTTGTTTCTTTTGCCCCCTCCTATTACTGTAACCCCCCTCCTCCCTCAGATGAAGAACGCACTGAGTCAGCCTTCCCTGAACCATGAACAGTCACAGCTTGTAAGTGCTGTTCCACGGTTTGAACTTGCAGTAGCAGTTTTTAACCATGCTGATATCACTACCAGCATGCTGAACTGAATTCATTTTGATGATGAATTAATTAATAACAATGTTTAACCATTTATTTGGCCATTCTGCTCTTGACAAGCTGTTTGACACACTTTTTCTGTGTGCACACATTCTGTATATTAAACCTAATAAATGTAAAATAAAAGCTTTTCTTTTTAATAAACGCTAACACCTTAGCACTTGTTTTCCGCAGAGTACAAGTACCAGCAGCAATAACACAACAGATCAGAGTGAAATTATCTCACGCATCAAAAATCTGGAGCATGAGAATCAGAGCCTATATAAAGGTGAGTCTGTTGGTTGTGTTTTAGCTCATTAAAATGCAGTGCATCCTTAACGATCCTGTATGTTATAATGTGGTTACCTCATCAAAAACGCACCTAGATTGTGCTTTGTTTTATTCACACATGTCTGTTTAGTAATCCTTTATTGGTCTGTCTACATCTCCAAGCTCAAAATGCTGTTACACTTTGTGACATCACGTAGTGGTAGTGGCATGTTTACAGCTACACTTTACCTTTTGTTTAGTAGATTTTGGCATTTCCAGGTCTGAAATCATCCAAATTATTCTTGCAAAGATGTATGAAGTTTTAAAACTGCGTAAATATGCAGAATTTGTGTGTTAAATGAAATAAATACATTTGATGAGGAAACAATATTATAACATAGATCAGAAAATAGTGCAATATGAGCCTTTAAGGTGTCAAAACAGTTACATAGTTTGAATAGTTACAAAGTTGTTATGTTTTACCAGTGGTGGATGACCTTCGAGCAGCACTTTCTAAACTGGAGAGTCGAGTAGCAGTCTTGGAGAAATCTCCTGCACCTGTCACTCCAGCTCCCACTATCCCTGTCCCTTACACAAATGTAAGTTTAGCTACACAATTCTGTAATAAAACTAAATTAGCAAAAATTATTAACTTTTTACATTTTGTTGGACCGTTGTTTAGGGCACTACTGTTGAGCAGAAGAGCAGCGGGGGCGATGAACCAGAAGAATACGACGAAGATGAAGACCTAGACCTCTTTGGCAGTGATGACGACGAAGAGGCAGAGCGCATCAAAGAGGAGAGGTTAAAGGAATACGCAGAGAAAAAAGCAAAGAAACCAGCTCTCATCGCAAAGTCTTCAATCTTACTTGATGTCAAACCTGTAAGTTAGATTCGTGCTTTGTTTCACTGATCTAGGGCTGCAACCATTACTCAGAATAATTGTGTCTAATTGACTAATAAATAATAACTAACTTTAAATCATCCTATGGACAATGCAGATTCCAAAGTCACTATCAGAATATGTTAACAGTGTTATAACCAAAATGAGGTTTATTGATCAAATTGGAAAAAAAAATCTTTATACACAAATATTCTCTATCATCAATCTGCATATTTTGTCTTTTTATCTGGTTATAAATATTTAAAAAATATATTTTAAGTATAATATTCATCGTTTAACTAGTTAAATCAAAAAGAAAAAAGCCTTTTTCCAGTTCCAGGCTTTTTGATTTTCCGAATACTACTTTTTCCACTCTGTAGTATTAGCTGACCAAAATTGTCTCTGTGTATTTTAGTGGGATGATGAAACAGACATGGTAAAGCTGGAAGAGTGTGTACGCTCAGTGCAAGCCGATGGTTTATTATGGGGTATATCCAAGCTGGTTCCTGTTGGTTACGGCATCAAAAAGCTCCAAATTGCTTGTGTGGTGGAAGACGACAAAGTTGGAACAGACTTGCTGGAAGAAGAGATTACCAAATTTGAAGACTACGTAAGTGTTGCAAACCAGTTTAAACGTTCATTGTGTAACTTTTTGGTTGGGGGTCACCTGCTTGTCTTGATGGATATGTCATTGCTCTGCCGGGAATGTTCCACAGAGTGACATTAAACAGCTCCGCCTTACATTTTTATTAAATTACAGGTGGTTTTACTGCTCAAAAATATCTAGAAAAACAGGCTTTCTCCACATATCTGACCTGTAATTAGTTTGGTCTTTGTGAAGATAAAAAGGTTTAATACCATACTGTGAAACATTCCAGACAAAGCAATAAAATCTCCATTTGCCAGACCCTCCACTGGAAATGTTACACAATGCAAAATTTTAATAATGAAATAACCATTATAAGTATAATTTTAAATGAATTATTCAAATGAGCCAAATAGATTAATCCTGTGCATCTAGTAATAATGTGTTTATTGTGTGTTTTTCAGGTCCAGAGTGTTGATGTTGCAGCCTTTAACAAGATTTGAAAAGTGTCTGTTTTCCTTTTTCGTCATGCCTTGTTTCTGTGCTAATCCTGTCATCTGTTCACAAAAATAAAAATCTATTGCACTGTTAGATCAGTTTGGAAAACGCAATTACTTCTTTGTAGTTACTGTTTATCTGAATTGTGTGATGCTAACTAAAAGCATGCTTTGTCTGAGGCTTTTTTTTTTTTTAAGATTTGAATCAGATTTTTATTTTAACACAATCTGACCATAAAGAACTTGACTTAGTTGGAGTGACACAATTATTTGTGCTGTTAAACAAGCTTTAGCCAAGTTTTTCAATCCAACTGCTAAACGAGACCATGAACGATCACAAGCTCCTGAAAATGTTTAAATCCATTTTGTAAATTTCTTTAGTTTATCTTAAAACTTTTTTTGCTGTGTTAACTTATGTGTGCATTGTGTCACCATGACAACTGCTGAACATTATAGCATATGCATACATGCAGTGCACCCCCAGAGTGATGTCACACACAAGTATCTTGTGCTTGATTTTTCACCTAGGCTACATGATTACATATTTTATAGCCTTTTTATTTTGACGTGATGACATAACTCTTAACTGCACTGTACAACATTAGGTAATGAGTTGCACAGTCCATAAAGTTTTGGGTTGTAACGGCTAAATCTACAAAAGTCATTTCGATTACATGCTAATTTGACTCCCACATTTTTGTCCCCCCTTGATTTATAGCCTATTTTAGCAGAGGGCTATAGCTACTGTTGTAAAATATTTGCATCTTAAAGGAGGAGGTGTCAGCCCAGCCCTCTCAGTAGTCAACCCATTGACGACGCGCATAGCCATTGTGCATAGACTTAACCTTTGCCACCATCTGTCTGCTGCCTGGGACTAAACAACATTTAGGCTATCTCTTCGTTATTACATTTAAAATAACTAAAACTTGACCGAAAACTAAGTGTAAAGCTTTAAAAAAAAATAAAAAAAAATCTGAATTTCTATTTAAACCGTATTTACCGTTGCATTTCCTGTTTTACTATGACACGTGATCAGGTGCTCGTCCAATCACGTTGCAGATCAGCGCAGCTCGTAATTTTGAACAGACGGAGAACAGAGTGGGTTTGTGTCGCTTCTCAGGCACGAAGAAGGACCATTATTTGCAACTGATCCTCTCTCTGCTGCATTCTGATCATGTTTTGAGTATATTTTTGGATGAAACGTTTAGATTGTAGTGGTGTGGTTTACCAAAGATGAGTTCTCACGTTATAACCCCGGGACCTTATCGAGCCACAAAGTTGGTAAGTTGCAAATACACTCAAAACTCGTGTAGATTTCAGGTTATACGCTTCTCAACCAGATATAAAGTCTCATATTTGTGAGCTGTGCAATTGTTCTATATTTTAATTAACTATGAAGGCTATGGGCTGAAAGCATGTTTTTCAACTTTGTAACTGAATTAGAATTAAAAAGGATTGGTTGCTAGTCACTTTGGCTAGACTGGATTAATGACTTTAACGAATAAGATTTATTGTACCATTGTTATTGAAATTTGAGCAGCTTTACTATAAGTTGCATGGTTTTTTTTTTAATCAAGTAAGTTGTTTGGTGTGTTGTTTGGTATGTTTGGTGTGTTGCTTGGTATGTTTGGTGAACATTTCCTCTGCTTTACTTTGTTCTCATTCCTTACATTTGGGACATTTTATTACTGATATCCATAGTATAATAGATTTGTAGTCTTTGTCTTCTATGTGTCTTGACTTAATGATGGCACTTTGCTTAAACTGTGATTCACTGTATCTTAAAACCATAAACACAAATATTCTGTTGTACTTTGTTCTCATACCTTGCATATCAGATATTGTATTACTGATAGCCATCTCAGCAGACAGTATTATAGAGGTTTGAACATTTTTTTGTGTTTCCTGACCTAGGTTTTAATAGTGCTTTGGTTAAACTTCACTATTGTCTCCCCTCTGTTTGCACAATCCAGTGGAATGAGGTGACCCGTCTCTTTCGTGCTGGTATGCCACTAAAGAAACACAGGCAGAATTTCAGGCATCATACTTCATGCTTCACTGCTGCCGCGGGCGTGGACTGGCTTCACCAACTCCTGTGCAACAACAGCAATTTTGGTCCTGATGTAACTCGGCAGCAGACCGTACAACTTTTGAAGAAGTTTTTGAAGAACCATGTGATTGAAGATGTCAAAGGTCGCTGGGGTACAGAGGATTTCGAGGACAACAATGGGCTTTACAGGTTAAAAAAAAAAAAGATCTATATGCCCAGATTTCTTTGTATGCATCCCAGATTAAATTGATTTCAAATTTGTATGTCTCATTACAGATTCCCTTCAACATCAACCCTCAAGCCGATTCCATGTCCATTGCAAGTCCCGGGATCAACCCCTGGCTCAGTCAAGAAAAGGCATTCATTCAAAGATAAAGATGGATTCTTCAAGTTTAGAACAATCAGAAAACATGAAAAAGATGCACAGACACAGGTAAAACAATGTTGCCAGTCTCGATTGTCTCAAATTTGATGTATTTTTTTGGATTATTCACGCATTACATTTTTTAATGCATGTTGTCTCATTTTGCAGTTCAAATGTTAACCTCTGGCATGTTTTTTATTTCAGGAGAATGTGGACCCTGCTCTCCAGGATGGAGCTGAGCACACGTCACAGAGGCGAGAGCTCACAGTGGAAGATGAACGCGTGATCTGGAAAGACATCACTCTGACCCAGTAAAGATCCATTATAAAATCTTTTCAAAATAAGTGCAAATGTTGATATAGGGGTAGGCGAAATGGGAAAAAAAATTAATCTTGATTTTTGTATAGATATTTAATTGTAATTGCAAAATAACTCTGGATTGCAACAAAGAAAGTTAGAAGTAAACTTGTTTCATAAAAATCCTAGATTTCATGATTTTTCAAGTTTTTTTTTTTTTTTTTGTCAAAATTTTGATTATTAAAAATCCTAATTAATCAAATTAATCTGAATAATTGCTCAGCCCTATGTCAAAATATAACTTCTTTTTATTCAGTTTTTTAGTTTGATATATAGATGTTTGTGTATTTTCTATGGTGTCCTGAATTGACATTTAATAATGGTACTTTGCTTAACCATCTGATGTCTTTATTCTGTTTTCTAGTTTACAGAGGATTTTGGGAGTTGCATCACTGGATGAAGTTTTAGATTACCGCTTTGTGAATCCACAAAATATCATCCATAACATGACCAAAGTCAACAAACACGGAGTGGTTACACTGGATGACAAAACAAGTATGTTTAATCAATGTCCAGTTATTAGAACAAACCTGTATCTTAATTGTGTCATTGCCTTTTTGTAGACGATCTCCCACATTGGGTTTTGTCGGCTATGAAAAGCTTGGCTAATTGTAAGTTGTACCCACTCATCTATCTCATCGTACACAAGCTTTTACAGTGAATAATGTTCAGTTTGTTTGTTTTTTGTTTTTTTATTCACAGGGCCAAAGTATGACAGTGCCCAGCCATCCTATCCTGGCTTTGAGAGGGATGTTTTTAAAACGGTGTCTGACTACTTCTACAGTCTTCCACAGCCATTGCTCACATATGAGTTGTACGAGTTGTTTATCAATGTTTTGGGTAGGTGGACCATTTTCAGTTTTCTTCCAAATTTGGGATTGCATTTTTCAATACAACACTAGTATTTTCCTATGTTACTCATATTACCCTTTAGTGTTCTGATTTGTATATTTAAAATCCTAATCAAGGTTTTGGTTCCTGTGGATTCCTAACAGAAATGAGTAGCTTTTTGTTCTGTGTTGTTTTTTAAGTGTGCCTGTTATTTGTTTGTTCTGCCTTTTGTTTATAACTGTGAAGTTTGCACTAACTCTTCCTTCTCCCTCCCCAACCCTGTCTGCTTGCATTGACACCCCGCCTGCTGTTTGTCCTTCTACCTCTCTCCTGTCTGCATCCACTGTGTGTCTAGTGTTTTGCGGTTATGTTGCGGCGCCCTCTACACAGCAACTTGGGAAACGAAAGAAGCCCGACCTCCCCTCTGTGCCCCCGCCGGCCAAAGCGTCATTTCGGTCAACGGAGTGTCTGCTCCTGTCACTGCTTCGACAGGGAGGCTGTGATGAAACAGAGTCCCCGATGAGAGAGGTGCTCGGGGTCCAGCTGCAGAACAGAGGTTTAGGTGATACTCTTTTAGGGGGAAGCTGCATGAACCTGAGCGCCACGACTTTTGCAAGACCCCGAACTCGGAGTTGCTCCTTGGAGACCATTTTAGATGACTCTATAAGTCAGAAAAAACTTTTTCAGTCTAGTGAGAGTCTGGAATTGTCTGCCTCAAAGAAGAGTGAAAGTTCCTGTCTTACAACACCCAGCAGTTGTTCGTACTTAACTTGCAACTCTACCCCTAGTACATCAGGGTGTGCCCCGGAAGTACACTCCCGAAAAAGACTGTCCCTCTCTTCTATGAAAGGGCTTAGATCAGCTCAGAGGATGCGCTCTTTGAGGCCTCACAGTGTGGGGAGTTGTTTGGATATTGTTGTAGAAACGGGAGAGGAGGAAGCTAAGGAGAGCAGGTTTTCAACACGAGCAGCCAGCTGTCTTGATGTGAACACTCCAGCTGCCCAGCCACCCCCCTTCTTGCCACCCTGTCCTGCTTTCCCCCCTTCTGCGCTTGCCAAAGCACACGGGCCCTCTGCTGCCAGAGGACCCCGACCTGCTGCCAGCACCTCCAACCTGCAGACGCCACAAGCTCTCACTGTCACACGTCGCTGCATCAGCTCACTGGACGTGTCCAAACCTCAGCCCCCTCTGTCACTGTTCAAACAACCTCTCCCTCAGTCCAAACCTGGCAACAGTAAGACCTCTCTTTATCTGTCTGTGCCTGTGCTCGAGTTTGTCTAATCATACTAACCGCTAACATCTAACCATGCACAGCATACTCATGTTTAGTTATAACTGTCTGATTTATTCTGTTTATAATGTATTCAATTCAATACATAGCTTAGTCTATTTATTGAATTATTAAACTGAAAGACAAATAATTATAACAAGACTCTACTTTAGAATTTCTGTCTTTTGTAATTTAGAAAAAATAGACTGTTAAATCATTAATGTGTCATCCATACATTCACTGTCATGAATGTGATCAGAGTGCACACTAACCTGACCTTTACCTCTTAGTGCTGTGTCATGTCTCATTATGTGACCCTGTTTACATAGGCCTTTTACAGCCTCAGTGTGAACGAATGGCCATCGAAGCCCTGCAGCTGTGCACACTCCTGCTGCCTCCTGCCTCCCGCCGAAAACTCCAACTCCTGATGAGGATGATGTCACGGATTAGCCAAAATGTGGACATGCCCCGTCTCCACCCAGCCATTGGCACTCGCACACTGGTGAGGACAAACAAAAGCTCCTCTTGTTAATATCCATTAAGGACTTTGTTAACCAGTCTTTGTTTCTGGTAGATGGTGCACACATTCTCAGGCTGTGTACTGGGCAGTGCAGAGGAATGTGATTTGGATGAGCTTTTGGCCACCAGACTGGTGTCATTTTTTATGGACCACCAGCAGAGCATCCTTTCAGTTCCAGAGTACTTGTTGACAGCTATTGGGGACCACATTCGGTATCTACGCACAGTACAGGTACAAGCTGAGCTTCATTTATTATGTTATAGGACTGCTAGTGTCCATAGTCATATACAGCAGACAAGGGACTTTGAAACGTCTTAATTTCATCAGAAGTTCAGACAAAGTTTTTCCTCTAGAAGGTCTTCTGCCACATTTGTTGCCACATATTGTATGGTGTAAAAAACCTATAGCATCTCAAATGTCCATAGTTAGCTCCTCAGCAATAGAGTTATAAAAAGTACACATATTATTATCACTTAACATATCTTTCAATGAGACCTGAAACTAGTTTAACTCTGTTAACACCTAGATAACCAAATACATGGTCCTGTATTAAATGTGAATGTTTATCTTCTCAGGTCCCCATTGGCCCCACTGGTGATGCTGGAGCTGAGGAGGAGGTCTCTGTGCCTCTGCCCATCTACGCCTTCTGCCGTCAGATCAGCGGAGCAGAGTTTGAGCAACAGAAGGTTGAATCTTTACAGCAGGCCATGGAGGAGTTACTTGAGACGCTCCTGACTGACCAGAATATAAGTGAGAAGGATAGACGGAAAAAACTTAAACAGGTAATAAGATGGTTGTGCCTGCAGAAACTGTTAATAAGCCAGTGGGACACTTTTATACAGAGTCACACACAACAGTTTGGCACTTGTATTGTCCAGTGAATGGTCTCTTAGTGACATCTAGTGGTGTATTGTAGACTGAAGAGTATTTCATGCATTAACCCAAAACAACTTACATGTTCAACTGTAGTTTGGGGCCTAATATTGTGAGCACTGGAAGTAAGATTTTATTTATTTATATGTATAAAAAATATATATATATATATTTTT
>KN498907.1:4161-18273 GCA_000787155.1 Scartelaos histophorus | reverse complement strand
ACTCCACCGCTCCCATTCTTTCTGCCTGCGCCCGCTCATATCCTCAGTCTGGAGGGTGACAGTGACAAATAGAGGAACACCACAGCAGTATCTCCACGGCGACTGGAGGGAGAAATTATGATAGGTTATTTTTCCGCCTTTTCAAAAAGCCGTGCTTATCCCTGAGAGACCACGGGCGTGAGGCTTTCATTTGGGAATGCTTTATATCACTTTCCAGGAGGACGTTGTTAGCTCGCATCCCTCCGGTCAGCGTTTCCACACAGTCGCACCGGCCGCTTTCGCAACAACGCGGCAACTCGTGAGGCTTAGCGGTCGAAGCAAGACGTGGTTCAAGTTTGAAATTGTTTTGGATACAGCGGGAGACTTACTGGAATAGAAAGATTTAATGTGTGGTTGGCTTTATAGGCAGAAACATATAATGCGTGCTTTATGACTCTGCATTCCCGTTCTAAAGTGAATTTGACTCCTGCTGCGGCACATGCCACATCAGTGCATTCAAAATATTATATTGTACAAATTATTAGGCAGAAGGATTTTTGCAAATGTAGTAAAATAGCAGCAAATATTCTCTGCCTTTTTTTTTGCATTAAAGAAAATTATAATTGACTGTGATATTGAAAACGCCATGAACTCTTTCCACTTGGTTATATTATATTACATCCCACACAATAATGTTTTTACTTATCTGTTATCAGCACCATAGATGCTTTGATGATCCTGATTGTGCAGGAACACCAACACTTGAATAGTGTTCATAGTCTAGTGCTAAACTAAATGTACAGAACGAACAGATGCCAGGCAGCTGTTAAATAAGGGCCATTCAAACATCCACTCTTCAGGTCCAAACAAAGTTCAATCCTCTCCACCCACCATTGAATGTAGATACAGACTGTTAATAGATGTATAACACTAATGAGGTTCTGCCTTATGCTGCATGAAAAGGGTTAAAGATGATCAAATCCTCAAGGTGAATCCCATTATAAAGGCCAATTATGGTTCTTTAGTGTCACATTCAACTAGACCATTAAGCAGCCTTGGACTCCTGCTTAGCTTCAAACAAGATCTTATAAATCTTCTTACAGTCAGTGCGAGGAGACTTGGCGAGTCATCCAGGTGTAAAGGACAAGTGTGTGTTCCAAAGTATAGGTTAAGTTAGAAAAAAAACAAAACAACTCTGTCTAATTAGTTCCCTTTATGCATTATTTTGTGTATTATTCAAAAAATTGTAGGTCAAGTTAGCAGTTATACTAAACACTAAAACATGACATCCTGAGTTTCATATAAGGAAAACTTTCAGAACTCAATTAAAATACCTTTTTGTTAATGTGGGAGGAGCTTCACTCATCTCATTATTATAAGGTTCTTAAAAGTCTTCCAAAATCCTTGGTTAAAAAGGCCCTTTTCCCTAACTCTTTATTCTCTATTCAGTTATTCTGAGAGGCTCGGCGGGCCAGTCAGGGGTAAAGGACAAGTCTGTATTCCTAGTTGTGAGCTCCATCAGGGGAATAACTCATAAACATGTCATCTCTTCTACAGGGAGAGCTGTGCTGCCACGGTGCCACCGCCAGACACCAAACTACTGGACTGCATAATTTCTACTTGCTGCAACTGACACCTTCTCCATATGTAGGCACTAGCTGGGCTTACGCGTGATGGCTATGCATCATTATGCCGGGGAAATGGAGGGAGCAAAAGTGCACTGGCAGTGACTGGCTTACATCTGACAGTTGGCCTTGTTTTACATTAGTCACATCAATTCAAATCCTCTCTCTCTCCACCAAGCGGGAGATCAAGTGCCATAGATGTGTGTAGCCAGGAAACAGGCTCCAAAAGACAGCCAAAGCAAGCCTCAGTGTTATTACAAAAAGACACTGTTTAATAAGTGTCCTTTTTTAAAGCTATCTTTATAATATTAGTAAAGTGCTCCCAACAGTATCAGTTCTAATGGTCTAATAGTTTTGTCCTATTTGGAAAAAATCAACATTCATCAACACAATCTTTGTACCTGTCCCAGTCACAAAGGGATTGAAAAGCATTCACACTGAAAAGTAGAAACATTGAAAACACTGAGCATTATCAATTGAGAATATTGTTAAAAAAAAATAATAAAATCCCAATCTAACCAATTTCACATTAGTCCAGTGTGTGTGGATTTAACAGTCACATTGTAAGAGGCCCTCTCAGCAGTCGCCCTATTGATCAAAGGCTGTATAATTGTTAGCATTAATTAGTGCTGAGCTAATGAAACAGCTCATCGCTCTTCTCATAAAGCAGTAAACAATGGGCCAAAACGCTCCATTCTTCAGTCTCAGTGCTTATGTAAAAGCATTGTTAATGATACATGTCTCACGCACGCTCGTCTCCATCTCTTTATCCTCCTTTCCTCTCTGCCTGATATTTACCAGCGCTAAGATGTTTTATTTATTAGTTTTTGGGCAAAACTAGTTCTGTTTCACATGAATGTGTTCATTGATGCGTGCAGCCTGAGAGTTGAGATTAGCATTTCATTGCAATAATTACAGCAATGAAGGCCAGATTCAGAATGTGAACTCTATAGGCAGGCTAATGCTTTCCCCTAGCTCTTTTTTCATTCAATTATCTCTGTTATGAAGTTAACTCCACAAGTTTTGTAAGTGTGGTGTAATACAAACAAAGTGCTTCTCTTGAGATCATGTCTTGTACCCCTGGGTCAATCACTTTTTAGCGTAATTCTTGTGAAATGTTGTGGTTTCGACTCCATTTTAGAAACTTAGTGCAGACTACGCAATCTGATTTTACTTTATGACAAAGCGAGAGCATGGCAAACGTTCCATATAGTTCCATATAGTTCCACGGTGAACATTTTTCTTGACAAATTACAGTCTCCATTTTGGGCTTAGGATAGAATCATTTGTCTTTTTGAGCTGCAGTGAGGAAGGATGCAAAGAGAATTAAAACAGCTAAACTAAACAACCAATGCACAAAAGACTGTATCAACACAGAAGACAGTCAAATTTGAGTTTACAAGTGGTTGTCCACTTTCATCTTAAAGCCACAAAGCCATAATTTGACAACAATGCAGCTTCCGAGCAGGGAGAACGGATGTTTGACTGGTGAAGGTGGCAGTTTTGCTAAAAAAGATAATTTTTCTTTGAACAGAAATGGTGGGTTAAGTTATGACAGCCTCCTCAAACCTCCGTCAAGACAGAATATAGGCCAATAGTCAATCCAAATCAGACACAGCAGTGAGGGACAGGTCATCAGTGGAAAATAGGATGGAATGACCCATAATGAAGCAGGAACAGTTAAATAAAGACAAGGGAGGTTCAGATCTAACTTCTCCCTTAGCATAAGACTAATCAAGCTCAGTGCATTGTTCCTTTAGATTGAAAATGACTTCTGGATAGCAGTCAAAACATTTCAAGTGTCCAGGTGAACTTTGAGGACAAATGAATCCACTTATACAATGATATAAGGTCATATACTTTTCACCCCTGTTTGATTTTAGTGTCCACAAAACCTGTTCTTTTGCAGTACTCCTTGATAAAACGTGGATGGCCTGAATATTTCAAGTTAATAAATTGTCACGTCTTCACCATTAAGACCCACACATCAAGAATGATCTGGTGTCGAACATGACAGATGAGAATGAAATGAAGTGTGTCAGATGCAGTTACAGTGATCTCATTTAAAATGCATTTCCCCAATAGGAGCCATTTCAGTTTTATATCTCATGCCATCCAATCTAACTCCATCAGTCGTCAATACAGACAAGCAATACAATTGGACCAGCAAAATTAGCTATTCTCAAATTCTTCACCATGGCACTTTACCCTATCTTCAAAATTGCAAATAAATAACTGAATGGAAGAATAAACGCACATTGTTTGCTTGGGTACATTTGGAGTTCACTTGATTTAGATACATTCAGTTGCTTTAAATGCATCGAATTGTGCTTTGCTTTTTAAAATCATGAAATTATGAAGTTCTGGAAGCACATAGATCAACATTACAATTTCACTATTTATAAATTGTTGAAAAGAAAGTTCTAATCTTTGTTTAAAAATACAACTTACGCGATTATGTTGCTGAAATTATAGTCTTTAAGTGCTTGTTGAAGGGTTGTCCAATTAGTGTGAAGATGCATCCAAATTCCTGTATTCCTCATTATCTTGAGCAGGTAAAGCTTCTAATCTCTTATTATTGTAATATAAATGCTAATTTCTAAACTGCTGAATAGTTTTGTGTGTAAGCCTGTTTTGGACGTGCACACGAGAGTCCTTTAGAGGATTGTGGCTTTATCGTGGCACACTTTTGTGAATGTGAAAGGCACCTCCAGTTATTTAAAACAGACACTTTTAAAGGTTATGTTCTGTATATCACCAAAGCATTTAGTCGTATGATCCATCACTGTCGACAATACAAACACATTTCTCTTTTAAAGGTGCACTATGTAACCTTTCCCTTGGACACCTGCTTGTCTCCATGGAGAAGTTATGGCTTAGAACAGCTCACAGCGTTGCATTATGCGCATCTTTCTCCGTGGAGACGAGTGTTTGACACTGCTAAGGGCAAATTCCAGGTCAGATCTGTGGAGAAGCACAAAGCTCACAAAGAATGAATGTTTTTCTGTAGGTATTTTGTGCCACGAAAACACTATAATTGAAAATACGAAATTGATACGTTAAATGCAAAGCTGTGAAACATTTCAGGCAACAAGATACATTTTATATAGCATAGCATAGTGGCTGAGTTTGTTTTTCAGTCTACATCAGGGGTGTCAAACTCATTTTGGTCCAGGGGCTGTATCCAACCTACTTTAATCCCAAAGGGGCCGGATCAGAAAATGAGCCCCAAAAAGAGCCATAAGTCCAAATATTTGTACAGAGAAATGCAAATCTATCCAATAGAGTTTGATTAATCAGTTAATCAAATTTTTACTTTTTATGACTTTTAGAGCAGTTTTCTCCAGATTCACTGTGTTGTTTCTATTAGTTAGACTCTTGTAAGAACATTGTTGATCATGTTACTTACAGTTTGCGTCATGCCCACACAGTCCATAGTGCCTCGCGGCCGCACACTTCACTGTGCCGATGCTTCAGTGATTGTGTTCTTAATTATTGGTTCCACCGCTCTTTATTTAGGCGACGTTATTTAACCAAATAATGGTGGTTGACAAATTAAACTTTTGAAGAGAAATGTGATACGGAGAAGTTACGTACTGCACAAATTTTAAGACCTGAAGATGCTGCCATGCTAAGCAGCGCAGAGAATTACCAATAATTTAATAGAAAATATAATTAAAATATATTTAAGTAGAAAATCAGCCGAGGGCCGGATTAAAGATCTCGGAGGGCCCCTGGGCCGTATGTTTGACACCCCTGGTCTACAAATACCAATTCTAACTCATGGACAGTAGATTATACTCATGCTTTTGCCCCTTGCCTATTTTTCAGTCTAATTTTAGAATTTAGAAAAGTCACCGATTGATCAGTGAGGATAATACTGTGAAATGACCCATAATGAGGCAGGTACATGAACAAATAAACAAAGACAAAGTAGTTTCAAATGTAACTTCTTCCCAGGACTAATCAGTCTCAGTGCATCGTAAATTCCAGCTTCTGAGTTACTTCAGATTTAAAATGACTTCTGGATAGCAGTCGAAAGGTTTCAGCGAGAAAAATGTGCAGATGACCTTTAAAACTTTTTGGGCCATTCCTGGACAAATGAGGAAATACACTTACTATAACGAGATAAGTACGATAAAGTATTAGCAAAATCATACTTTTTTTTTTAGCAGGGTCGCAATTGTTTTATTTTCTTGTCCACAAAACTGAAGAATTTTGCAAAACTCCTACTCCAATAAAACAGAAACGAGCTGAATATTTCAAGTTAAAACTGTCACGTCTTCACCATTAAGAATGATTTGATCGTTGGACATGACAGATGAGAATGAAATGGCCCTTGCTTAGTTCAGTCCGGTTTTAGTACTTAAAAAGCAAAATTAGTGCAGTACTTGGTGGAAAACAGGAATCGCCAGCCTACAGAATATATTTGTAGCCTCTGTTTTTGCACGGGCTCTGTTGTGGTCAGCTGTGAGCCCTCCCACTGTTAATGATAGAATGATAAATCCCCTCATCTCCAGAAAATGTCAATTATCAGCAGACTCAGCAGCAGCGCTCGGGGTCCTCCTGGTGTGATAAAGATCTAACATTAATAAGGCATGCTTATCTCTGGGAAGACAGCCACAAATTGATTTTTTGGAGAGAAACCAGGAAAAAAATGGGACGATAAATTATTTAAACAGCAACATATTACACCAAAGAGAAATGTAATGAAGTATACAGCAAAGATGAAAAAAGTTGTGTTGTATTAGAAGTTGAGAGCCTGCCGGGCGTCTAATGTTTGTCATCCATCAGCCGTGCTCCCCTCGCTCTCCACACAGCCCAGGCCACATTAATAGATACTTAGAAACAGTCAATGGGACCCGGGGTCAGCGCTGCTCTGTGCCGCCAACAACAAGACTTTGAACACATTTTTAAGTTTGACGACTTCTAATTAGTCTCCAGAGCTTTCTCCGATCATCTTCCTCATATCATGTTATAATGGTTTGCCCAACAATATGGCAAAGTGTTTAACTAATGAACCCTTTTAATGCACACAAAGTCAAGAGTACACAAGCGCTCTTCTTTGATCAGAAAAATACGAGTTAAGATGGCAAATGCTGGTCTATTTGTTCTATTATTCAGCGTTTCTTTCTTAGAATCAACACAGCGGCACATCTGCCTTTGGGCATGCAGCAAATAGACCAAACAAATCAAGCCAAACATGACCCCCGCAGAATGGGCAGAAATCTTTGTTTGAGAAGTAAGCACAATGTTCAACAGTGTGAGCCAGCTTGTCTGTTGGACTGGTATGACCATGACATCTCCATCACGCTTTAACCCCTGCCAAGTCTTCTCTCCTCTGACATATCAACCTTGAGTACCAAATGTTAACTCTTCTAATACTGCAGGCCAGACAACAGTCGATGTGAGCCCGATCGCTAAGTAGATTGTCATTTGCAGGCCAGCTGTGTGCTTGTCCTGAAGAAAAGCTCCAGGAAATGTGCTGTGAGCCAGGGATCAAATGTTTGTGGAACAAAATCTATATCAATGTGCCTGGAAATTGCTAATAAAGATTTCTATTGATTGGGTGGTGTTCCTGAGACACTATTTCAGAAGAATGTTCTACTGTGAGCAGTACAGTAATAACATTTATGAATTTACATATCCAACATCATTTTATTCAATTTCAAAATAAAATAATATAGTTATGTTCCATTTGCCCCATGGAGACTTATATTTCTTTTTAGTTCATAAAGTTACAAGTTGGGATACCCTAGAATTTTCTAACCTAATCCACCTAATTCTTCCTTTCAGAGTTTGAAAAACACTTTAAAATCAATTTCAACTATGTAAAGGTAGCTACACTTTTCAAGAAATTACTTAAAAAATACAGTTTGATTATAGTACTTTTCTGACCCACAGAGAAAAGTATAAAAAGTGACTTTAATCAAATGCCTAATTAAAGATGGCTGAGATATGTGTGAATGGTTGTGTTCAGTCATTTGGTTAATGATGGCTGTCAGTCACCAGGGGAAGTGTCAGGAGGAGAAAAGGTATAACGCACATGGAGGTAGAATCCCAAAGGGAGCACTCAGCGCTGAAAAAAGTCTGCATTCATTCTTGGCCTCAGCTCCCAAGAGAGCATCTTTCCACATATGTAAAGTAATGGGACATTGTGTAATATACTAAATAATGCATATTTGCAAATGTACAATCATCTATAACCAGAGTAAGTGGTCCCTGGTAACAGACGCTTTTTTAACCCCATATGTGACTTTTGTTGTATTAATGCTTCTGAGAGTTAAAATCCCTCTCTGTCTGGACACCCACTACGGCGACTTGACTACATTTGTATGTCATCATTTAATAACCATTACACTCCTAATCGTGTGGCATTGGCAACACGGATCCTCTTCTCAGTTGTGTTTCCGCTGGGCAGAAAATTGGTGAAGTTTGGAGGAACTGTTCTCATCAGTGTGGAAACTTTTTCTCAACAGGGTATCGAATCTCAGAAAATCCCTGAAGTTAATGACCGTTGCGCCACAGAGGGCTGCTCTGCTTTTCACCAGATGCTGGATTTTTGGAATTCCCAAGATTCTCCTGTGCACCAGAACAGCAGCTTTTCAACACCATTCACTGCTCACTGATTGACTGCGACAGAGCTCAAATTTGACACAGGTTTCAAAGTGTTGTCTGTTTTTTTTAACTCTGAGCTTTAAATGACTAAAGATTAATGATGATACTTCTATGTTTATCCTGTCAAATTAAACATACATGATCCACACAGCAGGATACAGAAGAGGGACACTTTTGTCCAAACGGCCCTGACACTGCTGACCCTACCTCTTTTTATTTTATTTTACTTCTGTTATTATGTATGCATTGAGTTGATTTTTTTTAAAAAGGATATTTGCCAAGGTCCAGAATTCCTATGTCAGCAAGAATGGGAAAAAAGTTGCACCATTGGGATATTTGACCTCTGCATTTGAGACAGAAATAATGTAAAGGACTCTTTGCCCTGATCTACAAGAATACTTAGTTACTAATATATTTGTAAATCAAGCATACTGGGGTCAAAGCAGACAGGGCAGAAGCTTAAAGGGGAAGCAGACTGGGTGTCGATGTAATGGAAGAGCATAGGGAAAGTGGTAGGCACCTCCTGAGTAGCCAGAAGAACACTGTCAACACACACAGCAACTGTTGACATCCACAAACTATGAAAGTCAAAATGAACCATTGTTATAGAACCTCTGATGTGACACAATCAAGCACAGAATAGTTCATGTCTGTTGGAATTACAAGTCATAAAGTGTGCACACATGACAGAAAAAGACAGAAAGGTTGCAGCTGAACTGGCCCTTGAGCTGCGCTGTGAACGGACTGTGGACTTGCTCTCACTTTATCTGCTGCTTCCTTTTGCCTTCACCCCTGAGCACTGACAGCTGCTGCCTAACGAAGCCCACTCTCTCTGCAGTCAGCCCTGTGATAATGAGCCTCTATACCCAGAGCTACGGCCAACCAGGGAGCAGTGTCAACAGCTCAGGGCTGACCTCCTGAACGCTGCGTTTCCCCCATTCACACTCGGAGCAGGAGCTGCACCTCGTTGTTTGGGTGGAGAGCCGATCCCTGCCTCAGGGGATTGCCCATGTCCAAATCTAACAGTGAACTCCAGCCTTGCACAGGTCCTGGTGGGCATGCATATGTGTGTATTCATGAATGCAGACAACGCATTGTAGAAAAGAATTACAAGTGAAATGCATGTCAGAAAAGAGCAAATCTGAACATGAGCAACCTTCACTTTATAAATTTAAACATGGTCACAAACAAGCAAAGTTTACCCGAATGAAATTCTGAATAAAACATAGCAGTACTATCTGAGGGAAGCTGCCGGTATCTTCACCATCTCTTAACATTGTTTACACAGCACCTGCAGTCATGCATTATTCTTCGTTGTAGAATGCAAATTCCTGCAGATCATTCTTGTCAATGATAGTTGACACAACTATGCAGTGTAAATAATGACATGTTTGTAAAAATGCAGAAGCAACTCGATTGTCTCCAAACATGCACAGATCAGTCTTCTCCCACAACAGGAAACCAAGACAACACAACACCAAGGACAATGAATGAATGAAACATGGGGTCGATTCTGACTGAATTGTACATGTGCAAAAGCTCTATTGTACGAACAAGTCAAGGCTGCTTCATTGTGTGAAGTAGCAGCAGCACACCCTTACATTGTTGTTATTATAAACCAAAGAAATAAACATGCTGACTTACTGTGCACCATACATGCCTCATGGAAATTGACCTACTAAATACAATAGGTCTGAATAAAAAATATATTTTGTATGTAACGAACTGCAGGTATTTTTCAGCAAGAGAAAATGTGTCCTATGTGTTCTGCTGTGTCCCTTTAGAGTGACTGTAGTGTGTAGGCAGTGACATGTTCAGAAAAACACTGAAATCACTCATAGATCTTTTTGTGCTGGCAGTGAGAAGATGAGCCATATGAATGATTATCTCTCACTGGGAGGTTGTGCAGGCCTCTGAAGCTACATGACGCCCCTTTGTCTTACATGTTATTAACAATGGGCAGTCAAGTGTGACCACCTTTGAAAATTGAAGCTTTGTGCCGTTAGAGCTTGTGGTTAATCAAATGAATGAAAGTATATTGATTATTGTAGGTTTCAGACATGCATCTTGAGCCTGATACACAAACTGAACCAAATATCAATATGTATTTTTATATATAAAAGACATATCTATTTTATTGAATACCATCACAGATTCTCTTTTCACTGCCTACAAGTGTCTCCCTTAATTCCTAGTTGGGATCTTTAGGTGCCCGAGCCACAGAAAGAGGCTTAGTCATCCATAAGATCTGCTCTTGGACAGTGCTCCCCATTTGAACGTGTATCTAAAAGTGTCATTGTTAAATTGTCAAGGTTGCCCCCTCTCCCTCCCCAAGTTTATATGTCTAAATACAGCACTTAATTAAACGTGTGCCACTTGGACATGCCCACAGGCGTCCTTCTGTACACCTGAGAGCAAATGTTCGAGAGATCTAGGTCATCGTGAATATATGGTCATATATGGACAATATTTTTCCATATAACTCAACCAGAAAAGTCAGTGTCATTCTTGCCAGATGTATGTGAGACTAGTAAATTAAAGTGGAAATAAGTATGTTTTTTGTTTTTTTTTCATTCCTTTTAAGTTACAAAAGTGAAAGGTTTACAATGTAGATTATACCACAGCTTAAGAAGGATTTGCCATAGCTTTTTCTATATTACTAAAGACCTTGGAAAGTAGTAATTAACAAATATTTGGTATTGGTATCTGCTGAAAATCAAGGAAAATTATGATTTGAAGTTACCCACAGCCCATATGACAATTTTAGGTAATAGACAAACAGATGTCAGTTTAAAAAAGTTATGCCAGAAGCAACAATCAGACGATAAAATAGAACCAAAATTTGACAAGATAGCAGTCGAAAAAAGCGCTAAACCCTATTTGAAAAGGTCCGAGGCTAATAAGGTGATGGTCAGATTGTAATGGAAGATTTTCTGCAGCAGTTGAGTTGAACTGTAATAAAACTGCTCCTGCCTTGAATGCGGGCAGACCATTAGTAACGACCACAGGGTTCAGACTTTTGCGCTGCACACAGGCCTGGAGGGGCTGCTCATAATTTGCTCCCCAGTGTCAGTAAAGATAAAATCACTGTGCGGCTCCCACCAGTCTCCGCTCTCCTCCAGCACCTGTTAACATTACACCTCACCGTACAAGATTTCCTCATATGAAAAGCATGCAAATCTCACAGAGCGCCAACAGAACCGCATTGGTGACGTCTTTCTCGACAACTTATCCCATTATTGCCCAGTTTTGTTCTGCTCTGTGCATCACCTGTCTTGCTGTCTTTACTTTGATTTACTCCAGACAATGCAAACCGTGGCCATTCAAATCAATTTATTTTGACTCAGAAAACAGAAAAGTGAGGGGAGGATTCAACTTCTGTAATAAACAAAGAACTGTGAAAGTCGAAAGGAGCTTAAAGCAAAAACTTATTTCTGTTTTGTAATAATCAGGGGTATTCAAACATATTTTTTCACTGAGGGCTAAAAAAAAAAAAAATTGAGAAAACCAGAGACTGCTATCACCAAGGCTTAAGTTAGCATCAATATCAGTGCATTATGGACTTTTGAAGAAGGTAAGATGTGGGTTTGATGAGTCAAAATAGTAGAATAAATGAAAATATGAAATAATTAAAGCGGTAAACATTTGTTAAATAGATACTGGTCATTTCACAGGGCACCACGGTACAGTTCACAAACCAAATGTAGCTGCAGACAAAGGGCCACTAGAGCTTTGTTGCTATAATTGAATGTGACTGTTGTAAATTCCATTATGTTTTAGTTGATTGACTGCAGTTGGAAACCATCCAGACATGTACAGTGTTTGTGATGAGGAAATGAATACGCACTGACCAGGGTTTCAAACATGTAAACATTCTCCACATTGACACACAACGCTATTTTGTTTTTAATGGACGCCTTGTCACAGTCTGAGCCCGGTTTAATTTCCTGCCAATCATTCACATTATTAATAACATCTAAATTGCTTTTACTATTTGTAGCCCAAAACCTCCATGAACACATTTATCTCCAGTGGGCTGCAGCTGCTTTCAAAGTCCAAATTAAAAACATCATGCGGGTAAAAAAATGAAGCTGTTTCTTGAGATTTCAGAAAAGGAAGGTAAGATCGGGCGTAAAACCTGGATCAGAATGTAGGTTGGTAGATTTATATACTGAAAAACATTATGGTTGTTTCTTTCTGTGAATGCACAATGAGAATACTATGCACTGATATTTGCTGAGAGACTGACGGTCAAAATGAAGAGTCAAGCTCACTAGACTTAAACTTATATTAAAAAATGTGTGTTTCTGTTGCTCAAAAATACCTGTAAAAACCTGCATTCTTACTGTGAGTGGGGTATTTGTAATGCCATACTTTGAAATATTGGAAGTAAAGCAATTACTTCTTCATGGAGACAAGTAACTGGCAGGCTCACTACACCTTTAAGTTTATTCGAGATTTTAGACTCCTTGTGTATTCTTTATGATTTCCTGCAATGTTTAAAATGACTCTAAAATGCTATATGTTCTGATTTCATATATTTCTACAATTATATAGTAATAGCATTAAAATGCAGTAAAAAGCTGTGGTATTTTTGGCTTGTCTAGTCAGCTCGTGCACTGCATAGAGTGAGACAACTGTATTTTGCTTGACGTCGGGTGTGCTAAAATATAGTGACTGGCCGGAGAAAGTGGATCGGCAGGAGGCAGAGTCCTCCCGGCAGACTCATGTTGTCTGGATCCAGCGCATGTCCTCGTCCTGAATGAATTATTTCATCCTCAAAGTGGTGTTCAAAAGCAGCGCACCAGGCGGTTAGTCTCCCAACAGCTGCCTCCAAGCCCAGCAGGCCCTGTGTGATCGGGCACAATGATTTTCCCCCAAATCTTCAACAAAACTGTATTTGAACGATAACATTATGTCGGAGAGCGCTCATAGCCTCAACATTTCACTCCTTTTTGGTCTCAGTTCAAGATGCTGCATTTGAGGTTGTTGTAGCGATAAAAGGAAAAGGAAGAATTGAAAGGGAAGCTTCTCACCTGCAGATGATTCCTTCAGCCAAAAATGCTCTTGGCTCTTGGATGTTTTGTCCGGCTCAAAGCTGATCTCTTCTCAGAGCAATCAAAGAGAATGAGGTACTTGATACAAATCCACCAGGTTTTGGCCACGTTTATCTGGACCTTCTTTTATAGACATGAATCAAAGGCAACTGGTGGTTTCAAAGCCTTTTGTGTCATTATATGTCTATAATGGAACATTTGTTGACCAGTTGAAAAAGACCCAAAGGAAAGTATGTTTATAAATGCTGTACCTCTAGAAAAAATATATATTTGGACATTTTTTATGCATGTTAAGGACTCTGTTGCAAATTTTTTAAGTTAAGTATAGTCATTTTCAAAAGTTGAAAAGTTTGCAGTGGTCCGGAGTTATTCCTCATTTACCTTACGCATTACGAGTATTCTAATCCTTCACAAAAATGACTTTATTTCACAACTTTCAGAGGCCAGAGGTGAGTTTACCCTCATGGTGATGCTAACAAACAGTAGTCAACATAAAAGCCAAATCCTGATCCTGATTCTTGGAGGATGAAAATAAAAAAATAATACAGATACAGAAGAAGTCCACATAATAGGACTTTCCTGTTGTGTTTACCTGGATCCCCTTGGACACCTCAAATGTTGGTGCAGCAAAACTTCAACTTCCCTCAGGATCAATAAACTATCTCTCTCTTTCTAACTGGGTGTAAAGCTTAGTGTTGCCATTAACACCGTTTTCACAAATTTTGGCCAAACTGATTTGGTGAAGTTTGTTAATAAAGTATCTGCAGTAGGTTTGTCTTGTGGTTGGTCAGCAGAGGTGTGGTACCAATCCATTTGACAACAGCAGAACCAAC
>JACN01023616.1:0-12386 GCA_000787155.1 Scartelaos histophorus | reverse complement strand
TCAAATACTTCTACGATTGTACTAATATATTTTCAAACCACTATGTTACACTTGGACTGAAGCCATATTTTGAAGTAACGTTGCTCAAACTGAAGTATTTTCTGTGACATCAGGTCTAATGCTAATGCGTGTTGCTAATGCGTGTTGCTAATGCGCGGTGCTAATGCGCGTTGCTAATGCGTGTTGCTAATGCGCGCTGCAGTGCGTCGCGTACAGACCACTGGCTGCAGGAGGAGGGATATTTCCTCTCCGGCTGTGGCCTGTGTGGCGATGTTTCTCTGCTCAGAATGGATTCACCAGCTCAAAAACCTCCTTATTATATTTATATTTTACTACACCACCAGAAAACCATGCCAGCTGTGCTCCAGAGGCAGCTCCAGCTCCAGAGGCTGCAGCCTGCAGCCCGAGCCGAGCAGGAGGAGGGAGAGGAGGAATTAAAGGTGCAGAAAGTGGATTCAACTCACTTCAGCTCAGCTACTTTTATAGTTGGTCTAGTCCATAGACTGAAAATATATTTATGCACAGACAGAGCGACACTGCAAATGTCTCTGACCGGGCCAAGATTTTCAAACTTTATCACTTTATTCATGTTTTTTTCAGGTTTATTCTCTACTTACTAGTTCTGAAACTGCTTCATTCTAGTCCAGAGGGAGTTTATTTTAAGAGAACTTGTCCAGTAAAATGATTTGCCCATGCAGCAAGATCATTTCTCTACTTTTAAAGGTTGTATAACTGCTTCATTCTAGTCCAGAGGGAGTTTATTTTAAGAGAACTTGTCCAGTAAAATGATTTGCCCATGCAGCAAGATCATTTCTCTACTTTTAAAGGTTGTATGGAAGATTGTGCTTGTCTCAAATTGTCAGTGACAGTATTACAGACAAGCAGCAGCCGTGTAATTATGACGACCAAAACAAAAAGAATGAAAATCCATCAACTCTGGACGTGCTGGAGCCAGATGAAGGCGACCTCGTTTTCTATTGGCTGTTGAGTTGTCAATCAAATTCTCTTCTCTTCTAGTGTAACTGAGTCTCCGGCGTGATTTCAATGCAAAGAAAAAGTCTGTTTGCTGCTGCTTGTTGTATTAGTCGTTTGTTAGTTGTATTTACAAGTGACGAGGAGAAAACTTATTTTGTAGAATAAACTACTTCATTAAAAACGTAAATGTGAATCTAAAGTAATGGCACAGATGTTGCACATACACATTACTCTAACACTCACGGCTTCATTATAAGTCTGAATGTGGCTGCAGTTCTGATAATAGTAAAAGAGAAGAGGAGCAGCACCAACAGAGCAGCGTCTGTAAAGGGTTTTGGCGTAAAGAGGAGGTGGTTCTGTCGGGTTGGGGGTTTCACACATGTGCAGTGTTTGAAAAAGGACAAACAGTCACTGAGCTCCTCCTTCCTTGGAAAATCCTCTATACCAGAGGACCCCAACCTTTTTTGGCCCACGGGCCGGTGTAATGTCAGACAATATTTTCAGGGACCGGCGTTTAAGGTGTGGTGGATAAATACAACAAAATAATATGATATGAGCTGCATTCCAAGTGGCAAAGCAGTTTTGAGGCTTCATTGCCTCATTCGAGAGCCGGTCGCTGCATATTCTGCAGAGCAGCTCGGTGCAGTGGGAATCTCCTGTTGGGATAAATCCGTATTTTAAGTAGGACTCCTGATATTGTCTATTAAATGTAGCTTTATTTTTCTTGGAAGTCGTAGGCTCCTCTTCTGTCTCCTGGCTCGGCCTTTTCCCCTTTGCAAAGAAACTTTCCAAAGACGTTTGTTTTTTACTAATTTTGCTCCTGAGTTTCATTTTAGCGGTGACGAGAAGAGCCTGGACCCGGTCAAGAGCGACATAGACGGATGTAACAGAGAATCGGGTCATTTTTCAAAATAAAATATCTTTCAGATTCCGAAATAAATAAAACGGAAGTAATGTCAGTTATTTATTCTTTCTGTGCGGCCCGGTACCAAATGACCCACGGACCAGTACCAGCCTGGGGGTTGGGGACCGCTGCTCTATAGCACCATTTTCTGATAGGTTTAAGTCTCTATATCTTTAGCTTTTTTGCAGTGTGACCTGCTTTCTGCCATCATTCCAAACAGGAAGTGCATGGAGGTGCTTCCTGCTCCATCAGCTTTGGCTCCAGTCGTCTTTACATTGATTGATTCTCTGAAACTGCTGTAAAAATCTGCCTCTCGCTAGTGTGACGTGCAGCTCCCCATGGGAGGAGCTCACGACCTCATGGTTCTTTGTTGAGTTGATGTTTACAGCTTCCATTGGTCCACACAGTTTTCTAGCACAGAAGTCAGCGCAGTTATTTCATTTATTAAGTCATTTTAGATGAATATTGGGATTTCAAATATGCGGATTATCAAAATGCTCCACAAGTTTCATAGATTAGAGTAAACCGTGAAATAACTGCGGGTTTCAATGACCCGCTGGATCCCCTTTAAACGCCAGGTGAGTTTGTATATTTTAATAAATAACCACTGGGTCTAAATAAATGTAGAAATTAGCCTAGACCGACATCCCCATCAGTCATTCTGGTGCTGCCGAGGAGGAGCTCAAACTCCCATTTCCCGTTTTTTGTGTTTTATCTAACCAGGAATCATGATTCTTAACAGCAGCATCACAGAGATCATAAGGTTTACAGCTGACAGAGTGACTTCAGTTCAGTCCTGACACAACCAGACCTCTCACATAACTCACAAGAGATCGGCTCTATTCTCTGCACTGCACCGTCACCTTCACTGAAAAATGGAGGAACACATCCCTTTTTCAAAGTGACGCTTAAAAAAAAAAAGGACGGCGAAACATGGTGAGCAGGAAATGGAAGCAGTTTTTAGGAGTTTTGGTCAAGTTACTTCAGTTTGCCAATTTAGAGGAAGCAGAAATGTGGTCATAGTTGTGGCAAAGTTACAAGGAGGCAGGAATTACGCCGACAAGAAAGACCAAAAACTGAAATATAGTCATACTGGATTTTACCGAGGAACATTTTTGGTTAATCCCCTGCCCCAAATTGCCACCTGGTCTCAAATAAACGCCTGGTCTGTTAAATAATTGAAACAAAACCGGCTGTTACTTGGTATTTTACGCCGACTGAAACTGTGAAGCTGTGATTTAACCTGCTCCCCACAGGTTCTGAAGATAATCGCTGGAGATGATCGCCCACAATGTTCTGCTGCAGACCACACATCTTCTGGGCTGGAGCTCATCTTCCTTCAGCTGTTGCAGAAGGTCCATCTCTGTGGAGCTTCTGGATCTGGTGGTCGGGTGGTGATGAATATTCCAAATGAATTAAACATGGTGCAAGTAACAATTTTACCCAAAAACAAGGAAATCAGGAAGAAACATGACAACGCAGGATTAAAAAAATAGTCCAAAAAAGTCAAATTTTAGAACATGCGTCAAGTGAAAAGAAGTCGTGTGGTACTTTTTTGGATCGAGGAGGTTTATAATTAAGTGTAAAACAAAATGAATACATCACCGCAAAGTTAACAGTTTACTTATCAACCAATAAAAGAGCTCCACAAACACATTCATATTTTTCATAAAGTTTCGATCGAGCGCAGAAGGAGGAAGTTTGAATCCATGAGCGGTTTTATGGAGTACGCAGAAGTAAGATTGAGGTAAAACTAATAAAACTACAGGAACAAAGGCCCAGTGTCTGCGGAAAACTTTCTGTACGACTGATTTTCACTCGATAATAGCGTCTCTTTTTGCAATATTCAGCAAGAACAACGTGTAAGAAAGTCGCTGTGGATAAAACGTTTTAAATGGTTTCATTTATTTTCACATTCGCGACTTATAACGAATAATTTTGTACCTGATATAAAACTGAAGCATATCTTAAAAGTTTGATATTTTGATGAGACTATTAGATCGATTAAATAGTTAGATCGGATCACTCTGGATCGATTGCTTCTGCCTTGGCTTTTAACTTTCCTGCAAATTTTTTCACTGCAAATTTTACACTCTGAATTTTGTGCTGAAAATTTAAAAAAATATATATTTGTCCTGAATATTTGAAGGTGAATTTTTGTATATATATATTTAATTTTAAACACTTTGAAAATGTACATGTTATAATTTCAGTAACTAAAATTCTGAATAATCTTGTTTTTAAAAAAATCTAAATGAGAAATTTAACAATGTTTAAAATTTTAAATCTGATCAAACAAATTCCTGTGTCTGGTTGGGTTTAAATTCTCTCCTTTTTTACTTTTTCTCCTTCTTCAGCTTTTCATTTTAGCTTCAAAAACAGACGGAAAAGGAGAGAAGTGAGAGGAAGAGGAGAGAGAAGGAAGAAGGAAGGGGAGGATGGAGAGAATGGATGAAAAGAGAGAGAGGATGGGTGAAGAAAGGAGAAAGAGAAAAGGATGAAGAGAAAGAGAGGAGGATAGAGCGGAGCGTGAAGAGAGAGTGAGAAAGAGGAGGACGGAGAGAAAAAGTGTGAGAGAGAAAGTGAGAGAGGAAAGGATGGAGAGAGAGAAGGAAAGGGAAAGATGGAGAGGAGGATGGATGAAAAGAGAGAGTGAGAAAAAGAGAAGGATAGATGGAGAGAAAGAGAAAGTGAGTGAGAAAGGATAGACAGAGAGTGAGTGGAAGAGAAAGAGAGGAAAAAAGAGTGAGAAAGAGGAGGAGAGAAGGAGAAGATGAGAAGACAGAGAGAGGAAGAGAGGAGGATAGATGGAGAGAGGGACGAACAGAAAATGAGTGGGGAGAATGGATGGAGAGAGAGAGAGAAGGAGTGAGAAAAAGGATGATAGAAGGAGAGAGAGCAAGAAGAGAAAATAGAGAGAGAAAGATGGATGAAAAGAGAGAGAGAGAGAAGAAGTGAGAAAGAGGAGGATAGAGAGATGGAGAGTGAAAAGAGAAGAGAGAGAGAAAGAGAGGAAGATGGATAGAAAGAGAGAGTGAGAAAGGGAGGAGGATAGATGAGAGAGAGAGAAAGATGGATGGAGAGAGAGAAAACGAGAGAGAAAGGAGGGTAGAAGGAGGAGAGGGTGAGAAGAGAAGATAGAGAGAGAAAAAGAGGAAGATTGGTGGAAAGAGAGAGTGAGAAAGAGACAAGGACAGAGAGAGAAAGGACAGATGGAGAGAGAGAGAGAGAGAAGAAGTGGGAAAGAGAAGGATAGACATGGAGAGTGAAAAGAGAAGAGAGAGAGAGAAAGAGAGGAAGATGAATAGAGAGAGTGAGAAAGGGAGGAGGATAGAGGGAGAGAAGGAAAAAATAAATGGAGGGAGAGGAGAGGAGTGAGAAAAAGGATGATAGAAGGAGAAAGAGAGAGCAAGAGGACAAAATAGAGAAAGAAAGAAGGACAGATAGAGGGAGAGAGAGAGAGAGAAAAAAAGAGAAAGAGGGGGATAGAGAGATTGAGGGTGAAAAGAGAAGAGAGAGAAAGGGAGGAGGATAGATGGAGAGAGTGAGAAGAGAAGATAGAGAGAGAAAAAGAGGAAGATTGGTGGAAAGAGAGAGTGAGAAAGAGACAAGGGCAGAGAGAGAAAGGACAGATGGAGGAAGAGAGAGGAAAAGAAGTGGGAAAGGGGGATAGAGAGGTGGACAGTGAAAAGAGAAGAGAGAGAGAGAAAGAGAGGAAGATGGATAGAAAGAGTGAGAAAGGGAGGAGGATAGATGGAAAGAGAGAGAGAGAAGGAAAAAATAGATGGAGAGAGAGGAAAGGAGTGAGAAAAAGGATGATAGAAGGAGAAAGAGAGAGCAAGAAGAGAAAATAGAGGGAGAAAGATGGATGAAAAGAGTGTGAGAGAAAGAGGAGGATAGACTGATGGAGAGTGAAAAGAGAGAGAGAGAAAGAGAGGAAGATGGATAGAAAGAGAGAGTGAGAAAGGGAGGAGGATGGATGGAGAGCGAGAGAAATATGGATGAAAAGAGAGCGTGGAAAAGAAAGAAGGACAGAGAGAGAGAGAAGAAGAAGTGAGAAAGAGGGGGATAGAGAGATGGAGAGTGAAAAGAGAGAGAGAGAGAAAGAAAGGACAATGGATGGGGAGAGAGAGAGAAAATGAGTGAGAAAGAGGAGGATAAAAGGAGAATTAGAGGGTGAGAAGAGAGAGAAAAGGAGGAAGATTGGTGGAAAGAGAGAGTGAGAAAGAGACAAGGACAGAGAGAAATAATAGATAGAAAGAGAAAGAGAGGAAAATGGATGAGGAGAGAGAGAAAAGTCATGAGAAATGATAGATGGAGAGAGAGAGAAAGAAAGAAAGAGAAAAGGAGTGAGAGAGGACAGACGGAGGGAGAGAAGGAGCAGGACTGGGACTGATCAGGAGCTGCTGTGATGGGGCCCAGTGATTGGTCAGATGCTTAACTCACAACATGCTTACCCACAATCCCTCAGCACCACTTCAAGGGCACCACACTGGTTCACCACTGCGGCTCCACCGGGGCCGGCTGCACGGGCAACACATCAGTACACGAAGTACACGCAGTACACGCTCGGGCCAGAGTATTTGGGTTTTCAACAGCGAGCGCATTATACGGCCCTGCGCAGTGTCAGTTTACCAGGACTATTCAGGACACGCTCAGATGGATGCGGTGAAGCTCTGACGCAGATCTGCGAGCGAGAGACGACGCTACAGCCGAGCAAAACAACGAGAAAATACAAGCGAACACTGTGAGAACAGACCTGACCCCTCTGGGCCGCCCGGGAATCTGCCTCACACACACTAGAGCTGCACTTCAAATGTACTGATCCACCAGAGTCATGGACACAGGAGCTCACACATCACAATATAAGAAGAACGAGCCGAAGCAGCAAAAACAGCCAAAAGTAGAGAGAGACCAGTGTCAAATCAGACATAATTATATAAATGTGTATGGACAAGTCATACGCAGAGTACTGCAGTATATCACAGTTATACACAAGACGGCAAGAGGAGAAACTAACATGATGTATGCAAAGTGGGAAATGCTAATGAAAAGATTTCACCTCCTCAGAAGTTCCAGAAAAAGCCTAAAATATTCATGTCCAGATGAACAGTGTTGGAAATGTTAAAAGTGCGAGACAGATTCATTTCATCTGTCTTGAGTTCACTGTGTAAACCTCCACTTTACCAAAAGTCACTTTACCAAAAGTCCCTGATGGTTTGTCGTGTCTGAGCAGGACCTCAGGGCTGCAGCTTTTTAAGGCGACTGTTGGTGAACAGAAGAAATCATCAGATCTCAGTAGCTCCGCGTCCCCTGGAGCCTCACTGGAGTCTGTTGCATCAACAGGTCAGTGACATGTTTTAGTATAAGTACTTGTGTAGGATTATGTAGGATTATGTATGGTGTGTGTGAAGTGTGTGAAGTGTGTGAAGTGTGTGAAGTGTGTGAAGTGTGTGAAGTGAGGCTCTTTGTGCAGCAGGGTGGACAGGAGACGTGTCTCTGATGAGACAAAGATCTGTTCAGAGAATCCCACAAACCAGAGCCAGGCCATCCACAAATGCACAAAGTATTTCCCTCTGTATCGTTTTAAAAAACAAAATAGTTTGTATTTTTTGGTGACATAGACTGAAGTACATTTGTCCACGTCGACATTTGTGATTGGCTTAAACAATAACGCTGCTCTGTGATTGGTCAGAGCTCGGCTCAGAGCAGGAGTCAGGCCAGATGGATCATCTGAAGTTTGTGAACTCGCTCACATCGGGAGCTTCCATCTCACTGTGTGCTGTTATTTATTGCTTTGTTTACTTAGATTTTGCTTTCGTCCGGACAGAACTTAGAAAGAAAAATAAAGTGGCATTTCTCTGCAAAAAGTGCAAGAACATCTGCTGATGTGTCTTTGATGGAGAGAAGCCCACAGAGACACATGAGGACCTGGAGGAGCTCACACAGGCCCTCAGCATCAGCAGAGTCCTTCACTGTGTAGGTCTGAGGTGTTTAGGAGGAAAGGCCTGGTGCTCCATTGTTCTGCTGTTTACTGAGCAGGTCCAGGCTCCTCTGATGCTCCGTCAGATACTCCTCATTGTTCTGCTCCGGCCACAATGCTCCCTCCAAACACACCCTGAGTCTACGTGCTGAGCCCAGGGTGAAAAGGCCACAGGGAGAGACGGGCAAAGTGCAACTCTGGATTTGCAATAATGGCTGAATGACTGACACTATTGTCCACTGTGAGAAGGTTCCCGGTTTGATTCCCGGGCTGAAAGGGGCCGTTAAGTTTGCCTTTTGTGTCAGAGTGGGTTTCCTCCTGGGATCTCCTCTGTGACGTCAGCTCCTCTGCCTCAGATCATGTCGTTGACTCACTGGCTGCTGTGGGCTTGGTTCTCTGTGTGACTCGTCTGGACTCGTGTCTTTAATGTGGCTCTAATGAAGTGTGGACGCACTAACACTCCTCACACACGCACACACACACGCACACACACACGCACACACACACACACACACGCACACGCACACACACAGGATGAGTTACACACTGTTTAGCACACGCCATGTATAAAGAAGATGTATAAGGAAGTGCAGTGAAGGAGTCTGATGTCACCTTCAGTCAAATGAAGCTCATTGACGGGAGTTCCACCTTTGAAATTCCAACTGTGAGTATCTTAGCAACCAAAGATCCAGAGTAAAGCTGCATTCATTTATCCATCTGACTCAGATCTTGGATATGACGTAACGTTCGAGCTTCTACCGTTTTATTATTTCCCTCCGTCCGACTCAAGGGAAACTGTGGACGCTAACTGCAAAGCTCTTATTGGTTTAGCATTGGCCGAGTAAAATAAGTCTGTGCTTCAACTACAGAACGAGGAAGAGTTCAGTATAAATATCATAATTCAGTATATTATTGAGGTGAACGCGTTGGTGTCGTGTGATAGTCGGTCATTTTGACACGTTAGCTAACAGGAAATGGGCTAAAAACGTGGATGACTCCTGCTACCAAACCCACAGGTGGTGATCTGGAGGTGTTGCAGCAACACGAGTGACTGAAATTGACATTTAAACCACCAAAGCGCCCAAACGCAATGAAAACAGTTCATACAAGTGACACTGGGCAGTAAACTAAGGCACCGTGAGGCTGCTGAAGGTAACCAACTTCCTGTCCACACGGCTGGTTCGGCAGGAGGCTTAACAACGCTGTGAATCAGTCTGGGTTGGGTTAAAATGCTGGACAGTGAGGGTTTGTATGGAGTTTGCATGTTCTTCTACGTACGCCTGACTGTAAAACCTTCTTAAAACCATATCTTTAGTACCATAAAGATCCGTTCAGGTGATATGAGTCTGAGACCACCGTGCGTATGGATGATAATTTGTTCCATCAGATTTTGAATTTTAAACACCACTGAATTTCTCACTTTTTTATATTTAACCTCTGAAAAAAATGGTTGAATAATTTTTTTATTCTGTATTTGAATTGTCGAAATTTTAGGTGTCCTTTTTCATTGTTTCAAATTAAAAAAAATTTTTTTAAAAATCACCTTTTAAATATTTAGCACAAATATAAAAAAAAATTCAGAGTGCCACCAAAAATTCCAAGACTCCAAGGCCAAAGCAATCGATCCAAAGTGATCCGATCTAATTTAGTAACAAACAGGAAATGGTGCAGTGAAGCGATCTGATTGGTCAGAATTAGCCTAATCAAAACCTCAAACCCCGCCCACAGATGAGAACGGCCAATAGGAAACGGCCTCTGTCCTCCTCACTCACAGGATCGATTGCTTCTGCCTTGGCATCTTGGATCTGTGAATTTCAGCAGTTAAAAGAATAAAAATAATTCAAACATGTCTTTTCAGAGTAAAAAAAAATCCAAGTGAGAAATTCAACGTCGTTTAAAATTCCAAATCTGACGAGACAAATAATGTTGCATACATGTGGCTCTCATGTCCAGCCAGAACCACACACTTCCAGACGGGGAATACCGCGGTGGCCTTTTCCTTTGCCGCATCACTTCAGTCCTTTTAAGGATTCATCTGAACAGAAAACAGTGTGTTGTGTCCTTACATGTTCCTTTAAGATGCTCAGATCAGCACTTTTGGCTCAGCTGCTCCATTCAGCACTTTTCAAGGGCGGAAAGTAACAAATTACATTTACTCACATTACTGTAATTGGGTAGTTTTTATGAGTCATTTATAATCATCGTTTTGAAATAGGTACTTTTACTTTTTCTCGAGTACTCACCATTGTTATTGAGTAAAATCACATTGTTTGCATGATGTTTTTGATTCCAAATTCAAATTTTATTACTACTTTAACTAAATAGATGGGATCTAAATTATTCTCCTTCGGGTTTGCATGGAAATAATCATTCTGAATTAAGGTTTACTCGGAAAACATGTTAAATCGGCTTTATTTAATTTCATTCGACATCTGGGGCTCGGGAAGAGTGATTGGACAGGTCCATTTACTCTTTTCATGATCTGCAGTTCTTCACTTATTAGAAAAATAGTTTGGGTTTGAGACCAAAGTTTCCTCCAGGCGCCTTTTTGCAGAGCGACATCGCGTCAGAAGGACGACCCAACGAACACGAACGACCAGAATTATTTTTTAAGCGGAATAAACGTTTACATGATCGCGGAATAAATTAAATGGGCTTTAAAATCGGAATAAACCACCCACTTAAATTGGAACACAGTTTAATTCTAAATAAGTTTAATTCTGAATAATCATTAGGAATTAAGTGTTTACATGGTCTTTTCAAAGCAGAATTATTTTTTAGTTTGAATTAAATTATTTTTAATTGGATTTAAAGCTCTCATGTGAATAGCAAATAATAGAAATAAAAAATGTAATCAAAAAAAAAAAAAAAAAAAAAAAAAAAAAAAAAGAAGAGAGATGATGGTGAGAAAAAGAAACAATCACCCAGAAATGAAAGGAAATCGCTCAGACTTGCACAGGCGGCATTTTCACTCTAGAATGTAGAGTCACTGTACAGAACTGACTGTCATGGATCAACTTAACAATGATGAGATAAAGAATATCCTGGATAATATTCAAGAAGATGCATTTTCTTTCTTTTTTATGTAACGCTGGACCATATAATTCAGAATTTGTTTAACTGTTAACTTGTTTAAGTTAAAGTTCTATAAACTTCTATAGAAGAAGGAAGGGCTCAGTGTTAGTGTAAGTTTGTGTCACCTAAAAGTTGATGAAAATAATGCTGGATTAGATTTAAGAGAAATTGAAAGGATCTTTTAGTCAATTTACGTTTTAAATAAGCTACTTTTTACTTTTGCTAATAGGTTTTTTGATGGTTACTTTTCCTTGAATAGGAATTAAGCAAGTAAAGATACTTTTTTCAGTACTTTTCCCACCTCTGATCATTTTGACCTTTTTCTGAAATGTTCATATCGTGACAATACTGCTACTAGAAATGAATTGTTATGATCATGGGTTATGAAATATTCTTCTAATCAAATCTTCTTAGAAAAGGTCAGAAAAGCTCCGAGTAAAGGTACACACGATAAATACTCAGCCTGAAAACACGTGCATCCATCATACTCCCAAGTCAATATAGTAATTATCATGACAGGCGAAGCATTTCAACCAAATATTGTGGACATTTTTCCATCTTTGAGCAGGAAGTGAGCGAGACTGCACAGACGATGTGTAAGGCGTTTTGAGGGAGCTTCCAAAAGCGGCGCTGGTGGACTGATAAATATATGTTGAGTGTGACCATAGAGAAGCATGAGTCACCCAGCTCCTCCTGACCATCCACTTTGAACCCTTCCCCATCCTCCATTAGCCCGGCCACAAGCCAACTGCTGCTCTCACCGTTTCAACTACTGCTCACATCAGATACTTTACTTTTATTTACTGCCACTTGGTCAAAAAATATAGACTAAAGCACTACAGGAATTTTAAAGTGTAAAAGTTTGGAGATAAAGGCTACAGGAAGTGGAGTCGCTATCGCTAATCTGTGCGCTGTGTGGACGTAAACAGACAATTTTGATTTCCTCGCCAAACTGGATTAACGGTGTGGTTTTGTGGACCGGGTGCCGATATTTGACTATTTCTATGGACAACGTGGATGAGATGCTGCACTTTAAATTTACAAGAGGTGAGTAATAACGTCTTTATTTTTGCTATTTGTCTGTCGCTCTCTGTATTATCGGCTGTTATCGTAGGGTTAGCGTTAGCCTTGGTGATGTTTGGTGGTTGCAATCTGACACTACATAAGCAAATTCTCTTGCAGTGGTGAAAATAAAACTTTTTTCTTCTCAAAACAATACATATTCAAAAAAGTGAATCTCTGCACAATTTTTTCTCCTTTCTGAGAGCTGCACACGAAACCAACACTTTTTACAGACCGCACCGATGCGAGACAGCTAAGAGAGAACTAACGTGAGAGCGAACGTGAGAGCTAATGTGAGAGCTAACGAGAGAGCTAACACGAGAGCTACTGTGAGAGCTAACAAAAGAGCTAACTTAGCTAATGTGAGAGCTAGCGAGAGAGCTAATG
>JACN01053003.1:0-13333 GCA_000787155.1 Scartelaos histophorus | reverse complement strand
ACTGCCAAAAAGGTTGTAAATCTGTATTGTATGGTATGCGTTGGTACGAGTAGAAATGTAAAAGTTTAAGAAGCCTCATCTAAAGTAAGTCATAAAAATTTTGTAGCGTTCCGATTTCATTCATCACGTTTTTGAAAATGCATCAAAAAGCTCCAAAGGGAGAAGAGACTGTAACTCGGTGTGCCCCTGCATTAGGGCGCCACGGGAGGAGCAGGGCTGGGACTTTGAAAAGGTTGAAATCCTGGTCTTTTGTGTAAGAGTAAATCCAGCTCCAGTTAAGCTACTCTCCTCAGTTTATATGGATCAAAGGTTATCATATTATACACTTCTCTGATTCTGATTTGGTGGACAAAACGCCCTTCGGTCTCCTTCGGTAACAAGGTGGTGTATACGCTATTTCAAAGCAAACCCGGAGAAGCCTTGAAGGATTTAGTGCAGAACAAAAGGGGAATAGAGAAGAAAAACAGTCTGGAGAGTTTCATTTTATAAGCTGAAGAAATTTATATCTGTCTCCCATCTGAAATGCTTCAAGTCTTTTCAAGTGTGTGTGTGTGTGTGTGTGTGTGTGTGCATATACGGGTGGGTGATGGGACAAAAGGTAACAGAAATCTAACTGTCTCTTCTTATCAGATCCTGTAAGAACACGCATAAATCACAAAGCAGTCAAACGTAGCATGCTGAATGAATAAACTAATCATTTTATTTGAAATGTACGCACGACAATTCCTGGTGGTAATGGCTTATATATGTTCCATTAATATATAGTGGTTTCAAGGGCCCATATTACACTGTTCTCCAATCTATGTTATAATACTGTTTCCTCATCAAAAACATACCTGGAGTTGTAGTTTGTTTCATTCACACATCTTTAACACACCAACCCTGTACATTCCAGTCTCTAAAACAAAACAGCAAACAAAAATGAAAAGGTTTTAAAAGCTATTAACTTGAAAACTACCGCTTGATGACATCACAAAGTGGAACAGAGCATTTTGGGTTAACATGTGAATGAAACAAAACACAACTCCAGGTATGTTTTTAATGAGGCAGTGTTCTAATGCTGCTCACAAGAGTCAATTTGACATAATACAGGAACTTTAAATATCATTGCTTATTATATGCATAGAATATAAAACATTACCAAAAGGCAGCAGCATTAAATTAAATAAAAATAACAACAAGAAAAAACAAGAAAATATGAATTACAAATAAATGCTTTGTTTGTTGTTAGCATAACCCTAACCCTAACCCTGAGTTACCATATTTAAGTGTAATAAGTGTATCTTAAAAGTGCACTCTAACTTTGCTTGTCTCCATGGTGATGTTTTTGTTTTGCCTGGAATGTCCCGCTATGGCATTAAACGTATCTATCTTGCATTTACTCAATAACATGGGGTTTTTATTCACCTTTAAACTTGTATTCTCCCTATGAGTGTTTGTCTCTCCACAGATCTGACACGTCATTTGGTGTGACCTACTGCCTTTGTATACATAGATAAGTGTAATGCTTTACTATGGAACATTAAAGGCAACATCTCAATGAAGAGAAGCAGATACACTTTAAAAATTGTTTCACCATTGAAAAAACAAAAGCTGACTATAGCTGACTACTAAAATAATCATTAGCTGTAGCCTTGTAGATTCTGTCCTCAGTACCTGCAGTACAAGGAAACGCTGAATCCTTGTATGAAATCCACTAGGACTCCTTTCATAATGCATAGCAGCCCTGCACAGATAGTTTAGCTACAGCACTGAAAACTCAAATACCAACATAACAAATAGATGCATTATTCATATCCATCGCATCCTCTTCAAATCCAAGCGAGGGCTGTTTGTTTCAGTGCTGGGCTTGGTACAAATACATGCAAATACTCAGGAGTCACGCAAAGTCCCGTACGAGAGCTCTTAATATTGATGAAGAGGGGGAACAAGGCGCTTCCATTGACAGTATGGAGACCCTCACTGCACGCTTCATCTTGCATTTACTCAATAACATGGGGTTTTTATTCACCTTTAAACTTGTATTCTCCCTATGAGTGTTTGTCTCTCCACAGATCTGACACGTCATTTGGTGTGACCTACTGCCTTTGTATACATAGATAAGTGTAATGCTTTACTATGGAACATTAAAGGCAACATCTCAATGAAGAGAAGCAGATACACTTTAAAAATTGTTTCACCAGCCAGATCATTGAAAAAACAAAAGCTGACTATAGCTGACTACTAAAATAATCATTAGCTGTAGCCTTGTAGATTCTGTCCTCAGTACCTGCAGTACAAGGAAACGCTGAATCCTTGTATGAAATCCACTAGGACTCCTTTCATAATGCATAGCAGCCCTGCACAGATAGTTTAGCTACAGCACTGAAAACTCAAATACCAACATAACAAATAGATGCATTATTCATATCCATCGCATCCTCTTCAAATCCAAGCGAGGGCTGTTTGTTTCAGTGCTGGGCTTGCTACAAATACATGCAAATACTCAGGAGTCACGCAAAGTCCCGTACGAGAGCTCTTAATATTGATGAAGAGGGGGAACAAGGCGCTTCCATTGACAGTATGGAGACCCTCACTGCACGCTTTAGATTGACCCAAAGACACAAAGATGATGTGAATAATCTGTTAAGTACAGCGCTGTGGCATGGATCCAGTCCAGAGTGACTTTATGTTCTGACGATCTAGGACACAGTACAGCGTGAGGCCTTCAAGGACAGTTTTGTTCAGCCTATTTCTTACATTACATTATCGTAAGTAGAGTATTATGCATGTATATGTATGTAAATGTTCATCAATATTCCATCATTACTTTAAAGGGCTTATATTACGCTGATGTCTGATCTAAACATATCTAGACTTGTTTTTAGTTTCATTCACACATTTGTAACACAGAAATCCTGCAAGTTAGAGTTTCAAAACAGAAAACACTCCACCTCACGATGCCATGTGATAATACAGGAAGTGCTCCACTGTGTTTTTAAACTCCATACACCCTCACTAGAAGCATTTGGATGATTTCAGCCTTGGGATCTCTATTGAACAAAAGGTAAAAGGTCGTTGTTAGATGACATCACAATGTGGAAAAGAGCATTTCTGGAGATGTAGACAGACTAATAATACAGAATTTAAACATGTATGAATGAAACAGAACACAATATGTATGTTTTTGAAAAGGTAAGAATATTATAAAAGCAAAAAGCTCAAAAGCAGAAGAGTCCGTTGTGCGTAATATAGGATTATTAATTGCTATTCTAATTCAAATTTTCTTCAAAAGGCATTGACATTAAAGGTGCTGTAAATAACCTCTTTAATTGAGGGTCCGCTTGCATGGAGATATTGTTTTTCCTCAAATTAGTTTAGGTTAGCCTTTATTGTCCTTGTGGGAAATGTGCTCTCTGCATTTAACAATCAATGTCACTGGAGCAACATGACAAGAGCTGTGGTTTTGAGCCACTTGAACCAGACTTGGCAAGGACTATTTTACCTAATGTGCACATTTGTGTTGTTTTACAATATTACACTAAACTGATCTATTTTGTATTTATTCAATTAGAGATGTATTTATTGCTTGACCTACAATTTGGCCTGTTACCTCCTCGTTTCCAACTTCAATGCCATATCTCTGTATACTGTAAAGTAATTCCACATAATGCACCTTTCATGAGCCAAATTAACATTTTAGAATGAAATTAAAGATTAAAGTACATATGACAGATTTTTGTGTTTCTCAATCTTGATCTAATTTGGTGGGATTCTAACTATTGTAAATATAAATTATAGTTTTACACCAGTCAAGAAGCAATTGCGATTACAGGAAGTGTTCAAAAACATATCTTACGTCACATCGGGGAGAATTCAATCTAAAACTTCAGCATATTTACACAAAAGAAATTATTTTTTTCTGATACTTTCAACAAAGTAAAGGTGTTTTTATATATTTGTATTTGTCAGATAATAAGACCATAATTGAAAAGCTACAGCGTGGCCAAATTGGGAAAACAAGTGTGAATCTTAAATATAATGAGATTCACCGTGTTTTAACAAAATGAGTAGTCTAACCTGTCATTTCCGCATTGCTATTCCGATGTTATTGAAAGTGAATCATTAGTCTGTTAAACAAGCCAGGAGGCACAATGAAAAAATGAGAGCGCCGACCTTCTATTATGTCAAAAGTTTGAGGAATCTTGATAAAAATGGGCAATAGCTTCTTTATAAAGCGACGCATCAACACTGAGAAGAGAGTGAGAGTTCAGAGCAAAACAATGTGGCAAACTTTACCCAAACTGCTGCCCTTGACCACAGCAACAGGAAAAATACTTTGAAATATATATATATATTTAGTAACAGAACACTGAATACCTGCTTAAATTAAAAAGTATTTTGTAACGTATCATGACACATAGTACTGTAATCTAAATACTTGGGATATTTTTACACAGCGCTGCATTATATAAAAAACACACAACATAGAATTACAAACAACTTGATTTTTGACTTGATTGACAACTATTTGTTGTCATTAAAGATGCAACTTTTCACATTCTCGTCTCCACAGAGATAGTATCACTTTGCCAGGAATGTTCCATAATACGACATTAAACACATTTATCAAGCATTTATTCATTACGGTTGTTTCTATTTCTCAAAAATACAATAATTATTTCTGTGAATAGGATTTCCTCTCCACAGATCTGACCTATACCTTGCACTTTTAACTTATATCTAATTAGAGAAGAAAAATATGCATGTCTACACACTCACATTTTCTTACTTAAAACGCAGTTCAAACGCAGTTTAAAGCCCAAATTGTGTGATCGAGTACTACCATGTATTCCTTAGATGTTAGAAAAGTAACTATATTCTGAATACAAGCAAATGAAAAAGTAGCAGTACCAGAATACTCAAAATTAATACTCAAAATACAGATTTGTGTTACATGTATTCAGCTTCTTCCCAAAACTGCCTGTCTATAGTTTTTTTTTTTTTGCCTGTGAATTTGAACCACTATGAGATCAAAACTGAACATTTCTAACAGCACTTGTATTGTTCTGCTGGAGTGCATGTTGAAATGACGCTCTTTCTGTGTTATCATAGAGAACGCACTAAACAATAATGATCAGAGAGAGGAGAGGTGGCCGTTGACCTCTCCAGTCTGAGAACACAGAATAAGCAGAAAGTACACCGCGTGTTTACAACTGAGCAGTAGCATCCAAACAGCTGGCTCATGCTCATTTACTGCTCTTGCTCCTGAGCACTGTCCCTCCCAGGGCCCTACAACATAATGAAATAATCAAATATTGTAGTCCATCTGTTCTGCTGAAGTTTTAATCTGCGTGCTTTGTGTTAAGAGTATGTATAAATAGGCATAGGTTTCATTCACATTTGAGAATCTGATGATGGAGAATATATAAGTCTATGGGAGATTTACTGTTCTGGAAAGAAATACCCTCCCACAGATCCAAATATATTAAGTTTATCATTAAGTTTTAAGGATAAACTCCACAAACTTTCCATATTAATCTATATATTAAAGTGATTTCAACTGACAATAGTTTCTGAAGCTATATTTTATTTATGTGGACCGAGAATATGTTGAACTTCATGCCAGTTTTTGTTTCATGGATAGGTCCGGTAATTAGAGAAAGGTTCTCTGACTTTTTCACTCCGGTGAGCAGTCGTTACAAAATGAAAATGCCATGAGTTATTTTAGTGGTATTTTAGAGAAATAATTGAGTATACATATATAAGAGCCAACACGAGCCTAGATGGGGTACAGTGAGATGCCTTTAAACCACTAACTAACATTTATTTGTGCACAAAGTTAGTTACACTTACAATTAGGCATTTCATTCATCAAATTTTTGTTATTCAGCACAATTCTAATAATTCAGAATCTCTTGGCGAGCTACTTGGAAGGGAGTGGAGAGCTACTAGTAAATCCTGAGCTGCAGTTTGGAGACTGATGAATTAGAAGTTAGAGACGGAAATACAGACTTCCACCATAGACGACTCTAGCTCAGTTTTAAAATACTATAATTCAAAAATGTCGCGATGCCACATGAACACAACGTATGTAAAAAGCCAGGGGAAGTACTACTACGGTGATGTAAATTTGCACATCATAGAATGAACAGTGGTAGTGCTAAGTAATCCCTGTTTGATCAAAGGAAATCTGGAAACTAAGACTAAAAACAGACCTAATCTGAGATCAAACCAGGAAACAAGCATGGATATAGCCTAAATTAGAAGCAAAGTTGAGTATTCTCCCTTCCCTTATACATTTCATACAAGTTTTAAGTGTAGGGATTAGTTACATTTTCTATAAAGATGTTGCAAGATCTAGACAAAGGTTAGTCATATAAGGCAAAATGCAAAATTCATCCAGCTTCATTAAAGTCAGTTCTAATCTTTTGATCTGAGGGGGAAAATAATTTGGCTGAAACGTGCACTTGCGTCGCCACCGTAGACACTGATGCACGAGATCATGGAGCGATAACAGGAGCTCTGGTGTGGGTGAGGCTGATCCGCTGCTGTCCTGGGGCTATCATTGGCAGTCTTATCATTTTGTCGTATTTCTAAAGTAGCATTAGGTGGGCGATAGGGGGATTAGACCTCGCTCCTGCCTGATGACTCTTTAATTAACAGGCCTAAAGTAAACGCTCGGCTCCCTTTAATTGGATCAGAGGAGAGATCTGCTATCAGCTAATTGGCTTCCTCACACATATACTCATGCTTTGGCCTCAAGGTAGGTACATGGTGATTTGTGAAATAAGAGGAGCTCTGCCAGGCGTGGAGGTGTTGCTGGTATGTTTTCCAAGAAATCTCCCCACCATGAAACCAAGACATTACTCGCATTTGGAGCAAGATTCTGGAGCTGACTACATGTGAAGCCAAAGTTCAAAAACTGCTGGTTGATTAGTAATACACACTAAACTGTTTATATTTAAAGATACTATTGCGGTATTTTCGGTCCATGTTATGTTGTTTCCTCATCAAAAACATACCTGAGCTGAGTTTTGTTTCATTCACACATATTTAACACACAAATCCTGCATATTTAGGATGTGTTCTTCTCTCAAGCTCAAAATGCTCTGTTCCACCATGTGATGTCATGTGGGAATACAGGAAGTGCTCCACTGTGTCTATACTCCATACACCTTCACTAGAATTAGGATAATTTCAGCCATTAAATTGCTATTTTACAATAAACTAAAGGTAAAAGGAGGTGTTTTATCTTGAAAACTACCACTTCATGGCATCACAAGCTGCAACAGAACATTTTTAACTATGAATATGTAGACTAATAACAAGTGTGAATGAAACAAAACACTCCAGGTATGTTTTTGAGGAGGTAACAACACTGCAACATGGCTTAAGATCTCAAGAGTCATTGTAGCATAATATAAGACTTTAAACAGCTGGGCTTACCTTCACTCATGCACACAAAAATAGTATTGGCTGTGTATATTATAATAAAAAACTGAAAATTACATTTATACACATTATTCTACAGTGATTGATCCCTGTTCTAGCAGATGATTAAGAGTCCAGTTTGATCATGACCTGCGTTATTATTAGTAGCGTTTGTATTATGCCTTTTATATCTGCACTCTGCACGGCAATTCCAACAAGAAGATGCATGAATGAGTTCAGTACAGTCGGCTACAGCTGTACTCCACTGCACCTTCACAGAGCAGAGACAAAGAAATCCCTCTTTAAGCTCTCCAGAAAACCACGCAGACCACTTGAAAGCATCTCGGAATAAACGGCACCGCGTGGATCAACCATGAGATGAGAACCTCTTTATGCAGTCCCCACGGTGTATAAGGAAACCTCCAACAGTTCAGCCGGTGCATTCTGATAAACACAACCCCGGGATTCACTGATAATGGAACAATGCAGGCAGCGATAAACTAAGTTAGCGCTTCACTCGCTGCTAAGGGCTTATTCCAACTAGTCTTACATGATTTATCACTGCGCGCGGTCGCTTTATCCCCATGAAACCAATCTGCTTCATCTGTGAGGGAAACATCTGCTGCCCGCATGTCATTTGGCTCTATGTAATGTCTAATTATGCAGCGGGTTTTACAACTAAATGCTCCGCGGCGATTCATAAGGGACGTTTGATTTGTCTGGCAAGCTTGAGTTGCACAAAACATGGACCTTCCCGTTAATGTCCCCAACGGGTTAACGACGAAAACGTGTTTAATATTACCACAAGGTTGGCCACAGAAACGCATTTCTTACCTGAACGGTTTGAAGGTAAGTAGACATCTTCTGACCATTATTTTACCGTCGGTGCTGCCAGCAATCATTTTTTAAAACATGCGACCCCATGCATAGTTGATATCCACCAAATCTGTAACTTGACGTGGTCAGACATTATCGGAACGTCCCTTGCAGTGGCTCGTTAAACAAAAAAAAAAACATATGTTAAAAAGATTCCAAAGTGAGTCCCTCCGAGTCAAAGTTGCATTCAGTATGTTCCGCTACCCGTGCGTAAACATGACGTTACAAGCTTATTCCGTCAACCCCGAGACTTGGACGCAAAGTGAGGGGTCCACAAAAGGAAAAAAAATGCCTAAAGTTCTTTGTGAAAATAACACGAGCTAATGTGCTTTTCAGAGAAGAAACGTTCATGAGCGCTGCGTTTCCGAGAGAAGAGCTGCGAGGCGCAACTTGAGAGCGCGAGTGTGGCGGGCCAGCGGCGCTGCCTTGTGTTCTCCTTCGGTTCAAGCTGCTGGGGCTCGGTTTCCACGTCCAGGAGGAGCTTTCAAAATAAGTGCTTCTGAACGTGTAAAACCGGAAATAGCTGCAGCCAGATGTTGACTCAATTCAAGTCAATGCAACATATCTGCAGACAGTATTACAGATTTAGTACAATTTTGGTACCTGAATGAAAGGGCACAGAAAGAAGCAAAAGCTGATCATATCTGCCCCTTATCAACTCTTATTCACTTCCAGTGTGTTGCGCTGTTACATTACACAAAATCAAACATAAATGTACAGCTTTCTTACAAAAAACAAAACACAAAAACATCCTGTCACAGCAGTTTTATACTTTCTTAATAATGACAATTCCAAGCTTTTCTTAACATATAGATGGACTTGGATTCTTTAATATCAGTTCCAAAGATTCACTCCCTTGATTGAGATACACTTTTCTTTTGGTTTTGTTCTAAACTCTGGTTTAGAGAATAGATCAGTTCCTCGTAGTTGGTATCTGCTTTCTCTCTTTAAAAATCTATTTTGCAGCTTCTCTGGTAAAGCTTTTTGATGACTGAAGTAAAGTTAACGCCTTTCAGTTCCCACATAAAAATATTCAAAAGCTTTTATTGACTTGCGTTGTCTCACTTTAGTATGCCTTTTTGGTCCTTAAAATGAATAGGCTATATATATTAGTGTAACAGTTTATTATTTATAACAGTTATGAATACAGTGGACAAAATCATATCTCATTTTTCTATCTAAAATTACGCCATTCGCTCCGTGGTTTGTAGCAGAAACCTCAAAGCTCCAGCTCAGCTCTTCAGCACCATGGACAGCACCACAGCCGAGATGAATCAAGCTAAAAGACGGAGCAAGTTTATTTGAAGGGCAAAATCCCTCCACAAAGTAATTACATTTTAAATTACTGTTTTGCTATTAGACAAATAATAATGTCAAAACCGTACCAAGATAAATGAACGCTTAGATCTTTTTAAACTGTATTCATTTGACGGATTGTTAAATAGTCCTTAAAGAGTAAATGAAAACACAGAGGCCAGTGTTTGCCTGGAGCAGAGCTGGACCCCTGTGGTGTGGTGATCTTTGGAGGGACCAGTCTTGAAATGAAATGACAGTGAGATCTCAGCCTTCATGCATCAGTTGTTCTGCTACATGTGGATTTGACTGACAGCTCAGTGCCCACACAGGCTGCCCCTCTCTGCAGGCTCTGGGAATTCTTCGGCTCCATCAGTGAGAATCCTGCAGGGCAAACACTGGATTTACACCTTTTGTTTGTGTGTGTGCGACGTGCTGCGTGAATATTTGACTCACAAACACATCTCTGCACACGCATATGCTGCGTTTCCGTGCTTTTGGGGGACAGTACATTGACTTCATTCATTTTCAAGAGAGCAAACTTAATGGTGCACCGTGTAACATTTCTAGTGGTCGTCTCCAAGGAAATATTATTGTTTTGTCTAGAATATTACACAGCATAGATTAAATGAGAAAGACAAGGAGGTTACACCATTATTCTACATTACAATTCAGATCTATGGAGAGTTCCCAGTATTCAGACAAGGAACTGATGTATTTTTGAGCAATAGAAACACTAATAATGAATAAATGCTAAATAGATATGCTTAATGTCATACCATTAACATTCCTTGTTTCTATTGATATGGCATTGCTCTGCTTGGCATGTTCCACAGTATGATATTATTAAGCAGTTCTACTTTATATTTAGTATGGTTTTATATCTCAAAAATACCTAGAAAAACAGACATTCTGACTGAGAGCTATAACTTGGTCTGGTTTGGTAAGGTAAGGTAGACAGATTTAATACCTAATAATAAAGAATGTAAAATATGGATATTTTTGCTCCTATAACGAAGAATGGTGCTCATGAATTTGAGTGTGTACAGATTTTAGTCCCCGCGATGCTATAAACCTCGACTGTGGCACGCACACTGGCCCATTCATATGCAGCTGAAATGATCAGAGTCTAAGATGCTTTTTTCAGACGCACAGAAAACCCAGAGGCTTAGGCTTTTCAGATCTGTTTAGCATCACACTGAGCAAATATAGACATTATCTCCACTGTGCTCTTTAGGAATGGCTCAGAAAATATAAGGTTATGCAGAGGTGACAGCAGCAGTGCCCTCTCCTCCATGTTAGTACATACCTGTTTGGTTGTGATTGTTCCAGCCTGTGTCCTCCGCTCCCCTCTGTAAAGGTCCCCACGCTCTTCTTGTCACTGGGCCTAATGAGCTGTCTCTACCTTAAAACAGCCTCTCCCCTCTGGCCAGGCTCTCCACAGCCTTTAAATCCCCACCAGACCAACACAACCAAAGCAGATTTTCCTTTGTCTACTGCATCCCTGGTCTGTTTTAGTCTCAGTAGTTAACGATAAAAACAACACTCCTAATGCAAAAATCCCCGCACTGTGCCCACTATAGCTCACTGATTTTAGCCATGATATAAAATTGTTTTCCAATCTAGCAGAAAAATATGAGAATACCTTTGGACAGTTTCTAGTGGGGGGTCCGTTACCTGCTTATCTCTCTGGAAACGTTGTTGCTTTGTCTCGAATGTTCCACAGTATAGATTACCGTAAACCTATATCACAAGGGAGACAAGCAGGTACAGTTCAGATCTATGGAGAGTCACCCCTATTCACAACTGGAATTATTGTATTATTGAGCAATAGAAACATGCATAATGTATAAATGCGAGATATATGTCATATTATGGAACATTCCAGGCCAAGCAATAACATCTCCATGGAGACAAGTAGGTAGTGAACTCTCCACCAGAAAAGTTGCACAGTGGAACTTTAACACAAAAGTCCCCACACTGTGCCAGTCGCCAACAGATTTTGGCGGTGATATAAAATCATTTTCCAAGCAAAAAAAAATATGGTAATAGCTTTGGACAGTTATGAAATTATGAATATTAAATTACACCAGTTTCTCTCTTTAAAATCATATAAGCAGTTGGCAATCAAATATATTTCTGTCACAGTGGATGGATATTCTCTTGTGTTCTCCTCAGTATTAGACCCCCTTCTTTGACTTCATCTGCCCTCTGATTCATCCCCAGTCCCTTGATGCATGTACAGTATGTTGGGGTAATGACAGTGTGATTAATGGGGCACGCAGCTGTCAGCTGACTCCTTCAGACTGGGTTAAACTGCACACACCCAACTCACATTCACTGGATTATGGCAATTGATAATCTTGTATTCAGGGTAAATGAATTCATGTGGGCCTCACAGCTCAGCATGAATACATGTTTCATTTTCACATCTGCACAAAATCTCATCTTCTTAAAGGGAACATGTATTCGAGAAAATGATTGCACAATAACGAGGGACTAGAACTGTTCCACTCTACTGGCTTTGCAGCGTCTAAAAATAAAAGAATCTACAAATGCACAAACTGATGTGGTCATTTCACTAGTCACGGATGATCACTTGTTATATTTTTTGCAATACTATGGCAAGAATCTCCATATCAGTCTGACATGATCAGTTTTGTAATAAAAATATAGTGAAATCCATCCCTGATTGTACAGAGGTAATACATTTTCCTTGTCAGTATTGATACTTTGCTCTGCTCTGTCTGAGGCTTTACCAGACTTTAATCTGTGCTTTATCTCAAGACAACGTATGACCATAAAGAACTAACTTTGTGCTCTTAGACAAGTCTCTCTCAAACAAGATCACAGTCACAATTCGTTAGCATTATCCACCCGTTTTTCAATTGTCTTGCCATTGAACATCAAACTCCTAAACAGGACTTTGAATGCTCATGTTGATCAGAGGCTCATGAAAGTGTGATGTTTAAATACATTTGGCATTTTTTCTTGAGTTTTAGACAAATTTAAAAAAAAAAAAAATGTTTGCTAATGTGTGCATTGTGCCACCATAAACCCCATTAGAGAGACATGTAGAACACCCCCAGCATGATGCCAATGAAAAGTATCAATTGAAACACATTTTCATATCAGTAAAGCTTTTCTGACCAAATATAGACATACATACACATACACATCCATAGTTGTGGAATGGTATTTTTCCACACAAGTCGATTTTGAATACAATCTACAAGGAATCCAATCAGTTACGCATAGAAATGAAAATAATGAAACAAAACAAGTGATGAAATCTTTTTCCCATTAGCTCTCAACACAACATCACTTCTGAGCCTGACAGATTACAAGGCAATTTGGGAGCTGTTTATCCGTACAACAACATACATCGATTTTCTCTTATTGAAGTCAGAAAAGGTCAACGCCACTTCCTATCCCACAGTGCATCTAGCTGCGAGATCCAAGTGAAGAAGAAGAATGTGCAAACAAAACACCGCTAATCAAGTGATACATGTAGATCATTACTGTCGGAGGAACTTAAGACGAGGGCAAACTCAAGAGCAAAATACTCACCCAGATCACGTCGCTAAGAGCAGTTCAGTGTCATCACCCGCGGCAACCAAATTAATTTAATCTGCGGCTATAAAACATACGAGTGTGTCCCTGAAGCAAATTTATGTAATAACAAACAATAATCAGAACTTCTCAAAATAAAAACGTAGAAGTGTCACAAACAGATTTGAAAAAAAAAAAA
>KN498902.1:17985-28279 GCA_000787155.1 Scartelaos histophorus | reverse complement strand
CTGAGGACAGGATTATGAGGGGGTCCTGGAGGTGACAGTGGCTGGTCCTGAGTCCACACGCAAACAAGAGCTTTGGAAAGGCCTAATTTACACCACACGTCCCACACGAGTCACTGGAGCTGAGTGAGTCTGACCGGCACAAAGGACTGAGCTAAAATACTTCATCATATAAATGTTGACTACTTAAAAAGGCCCATGTGTCACAATTTTCTGATTCATCGTGTTGTTTCCTCATCATAAACAGACCTGGACTTGTGTATCTCAGCCCCAAAGTGCTCCAGGTGCAACTGTTCACTAACCCAGGTCTGAACCAGATCTGAACCAGGTCTAAACCAGGTCTGAACCAGGTCTGAACCAGGTCTGAACAAGATCTGAACTAGGTCTGAACCAGGTCTGAACCAGGTCTGAACAAGATCTGAACTAGGTCTGAACCAGGTCTGAACCAGGTCTGAACCAGGTCTGAAACAGGTCTAGACCAGGTTAAAACTAGAACTAAACCAGGCCTGAACCTGGTCTAAACAAGGTCTGAACCAGATCTGAACCAGCTCTAAACCAGGTCTCAACCAGGTCTCAACCAGAACTAAACCAGGTCTGAACCAGCTCTAACAAAGGTCTCAGCTAGTTCTCAACCAGAAATAAACCAGGTCTGAACCAGATCTGAAACAGGTATAGACTAGGTTTAAACTAGAACTAAACCAGGCCTGCACCAGGTGTAAACCAGGTTTGAACCAGATCTGAACCAGGTCTAAACCAGGTCTAAAGCAGAACTAAACCAGGCCTGAACCAGGTCTACACCAGGTCTTAACAATTATAATTATATATAATTATAACTTATTACTATTACCAAGCAACACATTATATTTATTTATTTATTTTTCCCGTTTATATGATGTTAAAACAAACTGCTGGTTTAATAAACACAAATAAGCAACAAGCAAATTTTGTTCCCAAACTGTGCCAAAAATGAACCGAACCGTGATCCCAAAACCAAAGTACAAACCAAACTGTGATTTTTCTGTCCCGTTACACCCCAAAGTCTGACTATAAAAAAGTGTTTGAATGAAACAAAACACAACTCCAGGTCTGTTTCTGAGGAGGAACATTATATTGCGACTTCAAGCCCACAAGAGTCAAGTTTGCGTAATATGGAACCTTTAATGCAGTTAAATTAGCCAAAAATACTCCAAAAAGCCAATACTCTGAACTGCAGTCCTTCCACATGAAGCCGCGGCGTAGCACCTTTTAACAGCTTTAGCCACAGTGCAGCTCCCAAACACATACAGCCCGTGTAATCCAATAGACTTTTCCATATGGCGCGGCGTAAAGGCATCGCCCCGTAGAGTTATCCAATTTCATTAACATTTCGTGGTTTTAAACGGTCAGATTAGCTCTTATCCTCTTGTTTCCAGACCCAAAATGGACTCCTAGGATGCGCCCTCATTATGGAGATGGGATACAGGAGATGCTCGCGTCTTATCCGATTGCAGCCTGGGTTTTGGCAGACTTTGTTAATGGACTTGGAGAAGCGTTAGCCAGAATAATAAAGGATAGGAGTTAGCTAATTAGGATTTAATTAGTAATGGGTGTCAGTGATCTGCGGAGGCTGCACGGGCGGTGGTTTGGTGACTGTACCGAACTGTCTGTTGGGTTTGGAGTTGGAAAACGCAGAGGAAATCCATACATGACGAGAAACGAACTTAAATACAATAAGGCTGTGGTCCAGGAGAGCGCGATTATAGTAAAAACACTCTTTATTTAGACTATAGAAGGCCTTTTTCAACATTAAATCGTGGTATTTTCTTTTATATTCCCTTAAAACTGTGTATCTGAGTGATGCAGGGAGGTTTCGTAGTGGTTGATTTTGAGTCTTTGTGGTTATTCTCCTTCAAGATCGTTCTAAAGCTCTTCAGGAGAGGCATATTTCCACTTTTGTGCGGTTAATAATGTGTTTCGCTTGTTGACTAATCCAAAAATGAATCAACTACACATTAGTTGCGGCCTTCACAGACTTTCTAAACACATGTTCGTTTGAGTCAAAGTCTAAATAATTGTTTAAAAGGAAGTCCGACTATTTCACAACGTAAAAAAAATGTAATGAACTAAAATTTTAAAACCGGAAAGTCTGGATAAATGTGTTCAATGACATAACATGTGTCCAACTGCGATTTCTTCAGTTAAAAAGGTTCAAATTTCATAATAATTCCTCACATCCCTGTAGAACCTCTGACCTCCATGAAACCAAATAATTTTTCCACAAATCATGAGTTAATCTGCATGTTTTTTGTACTTAAAGCGTTAAAATCTCATGTGGTGCCACCGTCCACTTAACTGATAGCGTTAAAATCTCATGTGGTGCCACCGTCCACCCTTAACTGATGATTTTTAAACTTCTTTAAAATGACTCTAAATCTAATCTCATTTATTTTATTTTTTTGGGAATATTTTCTGAAGTTTTTTATAGTTCTATAGTTCAGTTAGTAGAAATTTCATCTTTCTTGAATAGATATTTCGCCCATAATATTCAAACAAATATCGTCCAAGCGTGTCCATTTTTTCAAATCTCAATCTCATGTTAATATGACTCAGAATTTAGATGTTTTAGAAAATAAAACTATTTTAAGGTTATTCTTGGTCGCACCACATGACATTTTTTTATGGTTGTAGCCAATTCATGTACAAAAAAGCACTGAAAATGCTTAATATAAATGTCAAACGTAGATTTATGCACCTGACATTGTAAATATTTGAAAAAGTTTTGAAAATCCTTATACGTCATTGACCCATACATACTAAGATTGATGGTTCACAAGACCAAGAAGCTTTTTTGAGCTATAAAACCACCTGTAAAAGAATAAAAGTAAGTTAGAGCCGTTTAATGTCACACTGTGGACCATACCAGACATCAGCAATGACATCTCCATAGAAACAAGCAGCAAATATAACTAAAGAGACAAACTAATATAAGACGTATTTTCATATCTACTCCTTTCTAATCACGGCGTCTATAATTTACATTTACAGCATTATTATTTCTTTTACTATTGTGCAACAAATTAAAAAACTAAATAAAATGGAATTCAGGACTGACTGATATCATCACTCTGTGCTGTTCATTTAATAGAACAATAAAATAAACAATTAATTTTGACATTTTGACACGTGAATAAATGGTCGTCGTCCATTATTTTCTAAAGTTCGCTCATTTACGTAGGCGCTTGATGCAATAAAACTGAAATCTCGCTATCAAACTCCACTGCTCCGCTATATCTTTAACGCGATTTGTCCTGCGAGAAAGTTTATTAAAGGGTTGTTAGGATTTCAGTGCTAAATGCTACGTCAATAAACCTCACGTCAGCGCTCGTACATGTGGAAATGTTTTCTAACGAGGCTCTAATGTTACTCCTGTGTGGTCGGGCGGACGCCAGTCACCAAAGCTGCGCTGGGTTCTGATAATTTACGATGTTTGGAGGCTAACACTAACTCTGCCGTTGAAAATGCATTAGAGACAAAGGATTAAACTGTGCTGGGCTTTAGAATGCATGCGCTCTATTTACTAACACTGGAATGATCTATTAAACAGGAGTGATCTATTATACAGGGCAAAGAACATCATGGGACTGAAGGGAAACCACAATCATTTATCTAATCATTTATTTATCTGCAAACGTCAAAATGATTGCTGTTATTTTGCTGTCCTATTAAACCAATACTATATAATTTTTTGATAAAAGCACGTTTTTTTCATTATGGAAGTATTTATTGCAGTGAAAGACTTTGGAAATGTGCGTCTTTACTCTGATGGGCTTGCGTTTCCACAAACTTGACTCTTACTTGGCCTTGGCGATGGGCTTCTCCTGCTTAATTCCATGGAAATGTTCTAATGTTCTTGGCTATAATCGTCCACAGAACTGGATAAAGCATAAATACACTGACAGTCAATGAAAACTTTGAGACCATACTTTTAAACATAGGTTTTATTTTATAGTCCGAAAATGTTTTTTTTTCATATGAATCATTTCTTGAGGTTGCTGCATAAACCAAAATTTTAAGTGTAACGAATAAGTTAAACAGGGTAAACTTAACCAAAGAAAATGGCGTCTAACAAACACTACGTCCCAACAGTCAGTAGTGGGTCTGAGCTCCATTCACACTGATGCAGGCTCCATCCTTCGGCACATACAGGTTTGTGATTGTGGGTTGGGAACAGCCCATACGCCCGGAGATCTCACTGTAGCTCAAGCTCTTCCAGCAGAGCCGACGCCCGGAGACGCTGTTCACGTGACAGACGTGGCACGACCACTTTCACTGGACTAATAATGGGGCCATTTTTGGACCTTTAGAAAGGCTCCAAAACCAATCCTCAAATTGTTGGTGTAGCATTGAGTATTGCACCATGGGAGTTTGGGTCATATTTGAAAAGAACCCATCCCGTGTGCAATGAACCGTGACAATATTGACTGTCAGTATATGTACATTTTTCACAGATAGGCTTCACAATCACATCACAAACAGGGAAGACGTCTAGAAAGAGGCGATTACAACTTTTCATGGAGGTATGGTTGTTATAGTTGATTAGCTGAACATAACGGACGCTAAAATGACATGTAGATGAAGAAAACTGGTCCATTTTCAAATTTTTTCTAGTTTTTGTCAAACTAACTACGCCGAACAGAGCCCGTCGGGAGTTGTAGTCGCATCTCTCCAAACGTAATATGAACAGAGCCTATTACGCAGTTTAAAATGATGAATGGGATAGAAAGATATGGTCTGGAATGATCTATTGATACTTTGCGGCTGATCCCACCAACATTCCCCTGGTGTGTGATGCTATCTGAAGGCACTACTCTGTCAGAAGCTCTATTAGCCTGAATCTGAGCTTTATTTTTATCACAATCTTACCAGAAAGAGTTGATTAAAGGCTGGCAAACCCAACTCGGGATATAGCGAAAATAACACAAAGACTTTATTACGTCTTCATTCCGTACAAAGTGTCCCCAAAGCTGCACATTTGAAGAGTTGAAGTGAGTAGTTTCTCAACGATGACTCTACTCTACTTGGACTTTATCTCCAATCTTTTATGCTTTAAAAATCATGTATCTTCAGTCTTCAGCGAGTGGTTTTACTGTAGACAGGAAACAGGAGACGCCATCGCACTCGTAACTTAAATCCCGGTGCCGTCTTTGCGGTTTGAGACTTTACGTCTTTCAAGATTCCCCTCGTGTCTGTGGCGTGTCCTTTTTGTCGTACGTTTAAAAATCGCTAAAGCCCAAAGAATCCTGTTATGTCACATAATCTTACAATCACAGTAGCATTAACCAGCAGTTTTTCAGTTCGTCTTTCACCATTTTGTTGAAAATCAAACACCTAAATGGGATCATGGACGCTAAATGTTTAAATCCATTTTGTGTTTTCTTCTACTGTTACTGTTTTTTTTCTGTATTTGTTCTATTAGCATCATGGTTACTGCTGAACATACATTTAGAACACCGAAACATCAATACCACCACGTTTCGACCATTCTATACATTTTGTTTTAAATATACTCCAAATTTTGAAGTCCCACTGTGCAGTTTTGGAGCTGTGAATGACAAACGTCTCATCCGCATCGTAATCCGATCTCTGCAATAACATTCAAAGCAGAGTCGGGCCATATTGTGAGTCGGCACGTCCGCAAACCGTTGAGCAATATCTGACCCCAGGCGCCCGGGGGCTTAACCTTTGACCCCCGTGCGATCAGTTACTTCCATCTGTTCTTCTGTCTCCTCACGCGCCGGGTCACTTAAGGCTGCTACTATTACCAGTGTCGTGAAGAAGACCACCCTTAAACCCATTCAAGTGTCGACCGAAGCAAATATCACCCATCCTTCAACGCCAGGGGGGGTCGGACCTGACAGGAGCAGTCGGCAGGTGCAAGCAGGGACCCGTCTCGGTGATTCTGGGTTGGGATCTTGCCTGGAGGATTAACTTTGTACCATATAATACCTAATAAGAGCCGGGTTTCAATGAAATCGCTGGGTCAGCTTTAAACGCTGAGTGCAGATCAACATTTTCATAAATAACCAAATAAACGAAGAGTCTGATGCACGAGCCTGAAGAAAGAAGTCGAGCTGCAAAAACAGGACACGGGACTGAAGCTCGTGACGTCTCTACAGAAACGAAACTTAAAACCATTTGCATTATTAGTGCTGTTTTTGTTGCGGGGGTTTTAATTACTTTTTAAAATTCAGGAGTCGCTTTCAAATGTAGGAAACTCCTCGCTCCGTAGATATTTTCTTGTAACATTTTGAAGTAACTTGCCTACATCTGTATAGAACAGGGGAAGCCAAACTTTTTAACTTTCGGGCCACAGAGGGTTTTAAAATTTGATGGAAGGGTCGGACCAGGAGCAGATGGATGGAGTGTTTTGCTAATCCACCATAAGAGAAAAAAAATGGAACATGGGATATGTAGAAAATGTGCTTCAATTCCATTTGAAAATCATTACAAACCTTTACAACGAATGGTTTCAAGTCCCACGATATTTACTATTTACTGAAATGACTTAAAACGCTGAAAATTAAATTAATAAAATGCAACTTGACTGTCTTTATTTCAAAAACAGTAGGAGATGCAGATCTACTTGTCCTGTGGGTTCCCAGTGCCAAAACTCGACTTTCAGTTTGGAGGGCCACATTAAAAAGATCCACCCCCGGCCCACCGCGGTTTAGAAAGTCGCCTAAATTATAGTCGGACTGGTTAAAACAATTTTCCCAGTTTTCCCAGATTTTTATGTGGAAGGAATTAATCACCTGCCGGATCTCAAATAAATGCCTGGTCTGTTAAGTGATTCAAACAAATACACGGCGCGATTTCAGGACTTAAATCATCTAGATGGATTCTAGTAAAGGAGTATAGAGTTTAAAAACCCAGTGGAGCACTTCCTGTATTACCACACGACATCAAAAGGTGGAATAAATCAGTTTGAGAAAAAGATCTCAGCCTAAAAAAGTGAAGGATTTGTGTGTCAAACATGTGTGAATGAAACAAAACAACTCCAGGTATGTTTTTGATGAGGATTAATATAACATAGATCAGAAAAGAGCGTAACACAAGCCCTTTAAAGATGCCGTATGGTCCTTTTTCTGTTTCTTTTCTTAAGGATAATGGCAGAGGCCTATTTACATTCCGTATCAAATGCTTTTCGTCCACATATACACGTAAATAATCACAGTATGCACAATGCACTATAATTATCGAATCAGTGCCGCAACGCCTGAAAGCATTTTAATTACGTTCAATTACATTTGATTAACTTAATTCAATTGGATTTCTTTCGTCTAATCAAGTGGAAAAAAACAATTAAATAAGTACTGTAATCAAGCATCTTTTATGAGGTGTTCGGGGTTGTACCTACTGAACCAAGTCTCTCCTTCTGTCTGGACTGGATTCAGATTTTTAGCTTATAACTTTTTGTTCTAAAAGATACAAAAAGAAATTATAAAACATCTAAAGTTAATGGGCCTGTATGTGATTTTGAACTTTGAAAATGAAAGTTACTGGTGGTTTTAAAGCTCAAAAATTCATTAAAAAAACAAACATTCTGAGTATGACCGGGGTCGCCTCTCCACAGATCCGACCTGTAACTTGGTCCGGTTCGGTCTCCATGTAGATACAAAGGTTTAATGCCGTACTGTGAAACATTCCAGACAAAGCGATAACATCTCCATGGAGACGAGCATTTCAGGGACACAGTTATCGACTCGTGTGAGACTCATTCTAATATTGTTGTGCGTATTTTTAAGCACAAGGTTTCATTTAAAAGTAAAATGCAACTTGTACCATTTTGTATCTCAGCCCCTCAGTTTTCTCTGCTAAAAGTAGGATTTGCAAAATTGGCTGAAGGACTGAAGGGCTGAAGGTGGAACAAGTTTGAATATTTATGTTCGGGGAAATGTAACAAAACAACTAGAATAAACTGTTCATTGTTTTTCTTATAATTTAATTGAACAAAAATAGACAAAACATTACACACACATGCACACATGCACACACTCTCCTCAGTCCAGTGACGTATAAGGATTTTCAGCAGGCGAATTTTAAAATGTAGTTTGTTGAACTTTTTTTCAAATATTTACAATGTCAGGTGCATAAATCTATGTTTGACATTTATATGAAGCATTTTTAGTGTTTTTTATGTACATGAATTGGCTACGACCTTAAAAAATGTGATGTGGAGCGACCAAGAATAACCTTAAAATTGTTTTATTTTCTAAAACATGGTTGGGATGTTCATCTAAGTTCTGAGATTGAGATTTGAAAAAATTGACAAACTCGGACAATATTTGTTTGAATATTATGGGGGAAATGTCTGTTCAAGAAAGCTGAAATTTCATGTAGGACTAAAAACACTTTAGAAAATATGCCAAAAAAAGAAAGAAAATAAATTTGATTCAATTTTAGTCATTTTAAAGAAGTTAAAAAATCATGAGTTAAGGGCGGACGGTCGCACCACATGAACATTTTAACACTTTAAGTACAAAAAACATGCAGAATAACTCATGATTTTTGAAAAAAATGATTTGTTTCCATGGAGGTCAGAGGTTCTACAAGTATGTGGGGAATTATTATGAAATTTGAACCTTTTTAACTGAAGAAATTGCAACTGGACACATGTCACGTCATTGACCCATGTGCATAAAATTAAGCCCATAATTACTAGGTATTCAATAGGGATGGGACAAGATCTCGTGACAGTCTTGTGGCAAACTTAAGTGATCTCGTTAGATGTTTTTTCCCCATATTTTTACGTTTGGATTGGATAACAAAATGAAGCACTGGTGAGTTATGTTTTTTTTGAGAATCCCCAAAAAAACGTGGCAAAATTATATGAAATAAAGTCTCATTCTCGCAGATCCAATTTCATGCTCCATCTGATTTTGTGGAACTTCAACATCAACAGTCAAGTCCAGTCCCATCAAGGGTTCAAATTCAAGAAAGGTGTCCAGAAACCGTTAATTCTTTACCACATATTCCAGTTTTCATCTTCTGTGAACATCTCCTCCACCATCGCACCTCAGACCTCCAGCTGGTGGCTCTGTAATGGGGGAGGGTTGATGCTGATGTTCTCGAGCCCCGCGTCCCTCCAGCGTCGAGCAGATTTAGCGTTCGTTTGAATCCGCGATGAGTTTAAAGACGAGCGGGGAACCGAGCGAGCCGGGATTATCTGTCTCCAAAGATAACAGTGAACAAAGATGGAGCGCTGGAGGCGGAGGAAGCTAAAACAGCCTTCCGGAGGTTTAATTAGAAAACATCCTCCTTGTTTACATTGGAGTACACTGCAAAAAATGTAAAAAAAAAAAGATTATTTGACTCGTTTTGTTGTAATCTGTGACAACGGTGAATCATTTTGACATAGTTTAAACAAAAATCACAAGAGAGATCGAGAATGACTCAAACTCTAAAGGTGCTCAGTGCAACCCAAACCCCCGAAGAGTTTGTCTCCATGGAAAATGAATTTGTCTAGTTTTAAAACAAAGCATTAGTTGAATAAATACAAGTCAGATTTGTATTTATTTAACTGCAAGTGTTATTTATTGTGCAAAAATATCTTAAAAAACATCATTCAAATCTAACGTGTCATTTGGCTCGCAACTTTCCTCTGAGATTCATAAGTTTATGGTCGTAGATTGCAAAAAAGCTTGGTCAAAATTGAAGATATAAACACTAAATCTATCAGAAAATGACTTAAAAGTAGTTAAATGATCTGTCCATGCAGCAAGATCATTTTACTTGGCATATTATTATTATACTGTAGTTTAATTTACCCATTTCTGTCATATTGTAATATTATAGTCTAGGCAAGGACTTTTCCAACTACTCTGAACAAAATATTGGTGCGAAAAATGTTTTGTTCGAATTACCACCAACATCGTCAAAATTAACATTCTTCATTTTCATGATATTAATATTTATCAAATTTGTATTTTTACATATAAATTCTTTGTGATACGACTACGATCCCTAAAAATTCCACAATTTACTTTAAAACCAATGGAGAGATTCGTAGAAATGATATTCGTCAAAATTGTAATTTTCAGGTTCCAAATGCGTCACATCCAGAGCTCAAAAATCTTGAAATTGTGGAGCAGTTTTCACATCTGGTTCGAGGAGTTTGTAGATATATTATGATGATGATATTTCCTGATAATGTTTGATAATCTTTCAATTGTGGATTTTTGATTGTATTTATATATTTTTTCTCCTTCATTGTGGTTCTCCTCGAGGTTTCTCGGGTTTTTTTTCCCACTGTTTTTTT
>KN498902.1:0-17920 GCA_000787155.1 Scartelaos histophorus | reverse complement strand
TTTTTTGTTTTTTTTTTTCAAGATTTTCCTTGCCGAAGAAGGAGGGTCTAAGGACAGGAGATGCTGGGACAATTCTCCATTTGCCTGCTTGTTGTTGGACATTCTGTATTTTTGAACTATTAATTATTATTATTTTTCTTATTCTGCTTCATTCTCTGACATCTCTGTTTGCTAAATTAACAATTTTGTGAAGCCCGTCAAGATAACTGTTGTTGTGATTTTGGGCTGAATTGAATTGAATTGAATTTTTATCCACATTCGATTCAAATGTATTTAATCTATGCTGTGTAAATGTTATTTTTTTTTAATAACGCACAGCTATAATGTTCAATTTGAATGTATTTATAAGGTGGAGACTGTAATATAAGACCTTTTGGGATTTTTGCCTCTTCCTGCACCTTCTTTTTTTAATCTAATGTGCTTTTTTATTGTTATCTGTTGTATATGTGCAAAATAGCAAACTAACTAACTAAATAAATAAATGCATATGTAAATAAACTACCTCTAGAGTAGAATTAATAAAATGCTGAACTAGTAACTCGATAATAAATCTGAAAAACAAGATGAATTAAAATCTTGGCCAGATCAGATACATTTGCGGTGGATTCAGAGTCGTTGCCTTTACGCCGCTGGTTGTTTTTGCAGTGTTCGCCGCAGACTGAGCCTCCGGAGAGCGTTTGGCTTCGAGAGGACGAGGAGAATGATCCGGCGCAGCGTTTCATAAAGGATTGTTATGGATAAATGTGGGATTGGACTGCGAAGGTGTCATGGGAGTGCGGAGAAGCTGGAGAGGCAACTATTCAAATAAGCATCGCTGGAGGTCTGAGCGAGCGGCTGGATTAAGTCTGCGCCTCTTTGTGTGGTCACGGTCCATCTGAGGAAGTGTTCTGATTACTTGTGTTTTAAAGGACATTAGACTGAAGTTATAGCCTGACAAATCCAGATGTGAGTTCTCCGTGTCGCATAATAACTACAGTTTTAACGCGAGTTCAGTGGAATAAGTTGCATGACGGAAACATCATCTCTCCACTTGACTCATTCAGACTCTTTGGAGTGGACCACAGCTGGTGACCGAGGTGAGGTCAGGTTATTCGTCGTTACACAAGAATCATGGACGGGACGGCGATATGTTGGCACGTAGCAGTCATGATACAATTAAATTTATTTTTGTATAGCCCAAAATCACAACAACAGTTATCTCGGCGGACGTCACAAAATTGTTAATTTAGCAAACAGAGATGTCAGAGAATGAAGCAGAATAAGAAATATTTCAAAATAATTCAAAAATACAGAATGTCCAACAACAAGCAGGCAAATGGATAATGGTCCCAGCATCTCCTGTCCTTAGACCCTCCTTCTTCGGCAAGGAAAATCTTGAAAAAAAAAAACAAAAAAAAAACTGTGGGGAAAAAAAACCTGAAAAAAAAAAAAAAAAAAAAAACTGGGGAAAAAAACGAGAAACCTTGAGGAAAATCACAGTGAAATTAAATTGAAATTGAATTAACTTCAAACATATAACCCCAACCGAAACTCCCATTTAACATTCAAATAGTTAAAATAGCACTTTTTGTGTTAAAACAACTCCAGCCAACCCTCTACTACTTCCTCCGAAATATATCCAGAGGTGTTTTGTTTCGTATCTCTTCATATCTGAGTAATCCTTTGTCAGTTTGTCTGCATCTCCAAAGCTCTAAATGCTCCGGTAGTTTTCATGTTAGCAGCTCCTTTTACATTTGTTTAGTAGAGATTTTGTTGACATCTTCAGAAGATCTTCAGGGGACGAGGTGAGGAAGGGTTAGGGAAAGGTGGAGTTGGATCAGGCGGCCCTCTGTAGCCCGTCTCCTACTGGACCCGGTAACACACTGACCTAGTTAGCTCCAACCTCCTCCTCTTCTTTTTCCTTCTCTTCTTCGTCTCCAGCAGGAGATATTGGTTTCCTGCGCTGTGCTGTGAGCTTGTGGTCTGTCTAGTGTTTAAATGAGATGAAGAACGTGAAACTGCAATACGTTTTATGATGTGCGAGGATATAATTTAGGTTTCTCTGCATTCTCATATCGCCTTCACAGCTCACGTCGTCTTTATTCTCCGGGGGTGTGACGCTAGCTGTAGATACTGCTCTGTTTAAAGCTTGGGTACTCAGGTTCGACGTTAATTTGAGCTTCATTTGAACTCAATCTGACCATAAAAAACTAACTACTGTTAAACAAATCCCTCTCAAATAGATCTGCAGTTAACTATTTTAAAACTTTTTCACTGTGTTGTGAAAAAGTGTGTGTCACCATGACATTCCATCGAAAAACATGTTCCACAGTGCAGCTTTAACACCGAAAACTCCACCCACAACCAGTCAGTCATGTGTGATGTCACATACAGCCCCCACAGTGTTTCAAGTGTCGTCTAAAGACCCATTTTTATTCTTATTTATAACACTGTGTGAGTTGAGTTTGTTTTATTACTTAATTGCTTTTATTTATCTATTGCAATTCTAGTTTTTTTTCTCTTTTTTATCTTTATAGGTTTTATTGTTTTGAGATCAGTATCATGAATGTTTATTTTGTCATTATTTTATTATTGTGGTTCTTATGATGTATTTGTATTTATATGTGCAGTACTTTGGAAACTGTTTAGAGAAAAATCCCGCACACCATCTTACTTGCAAAATGTGAAAATTTATTAGGACATTCTACGTTTCGACACTAGGCCTTCATCAGACAAATAGTTCAAACAATTCTCTGATGAAAGCCGAAACGTAGCATGTCCTAATACATTTTCATATTTTGCAAGTAAAATACGATTGCAGGATTTTTCTTTGTTTAAGAAATGTGTATAATATAAAGTGGATTGGATAATACTTAGGCAATATAGTTGATTTTTAACTGTTGCATTATGCACTAAAATTGCCCAAGGAGGAGTAGGCAATGCTAAAAAAAAAAAAAAAAAAGGTCACACGCTCTAATATTTCGCTGGCTTTGATTACAGCGTTGTTTCGAGAAGCTTTTGCCATGTCACGAGATGCGTTTCCATCCAGTGTTGCATTCATTTTTCACCAAGATCTTGCATTATTGATGGTCGAGTCTGATCCCAGAGAAGCTTTGGGCAGCGTCAGACTCGACCATCATCTCCGGGATCCCAAAGCTTCTCCGGAATCCCAGAGCTTCTCAATGGGGAAAATGACGTCTCGAAAATGACCTCTCCTGCTCCCTGAACCTCTCTCTCTTCCACAATCTGAGCCCGATGAATCCTGGCATTGTCGTCTTGGAATATGCCCGTGCCGTCAGGGAAGAAAAAATCCACTGATGGAATAACCCGGTCATTTAGTTTATTCAGGTCTTCAGCTGAGCACAAACTGTCGCTTAACCTCCACCTGACGATCTGCAGCAACCCTAGATCATGGCACTTAGTTAAATCCAGGTGGCACTTTGATTTTTTTTGGTCGGGCCGTGTATAATAAAAGTTTAGTGTCTGATTTAGTGTTTAGTTCCACTTTTAGATCAGCTTTTTTGTCGTCCGTGGTCACATTTTCTCCACCTCGAAGCTCTTCACATCGCACATTCACACTCCTGTGTACGCAGACACCGGGGGCGAGATAGGTTAAGTGTCTTGCCCGAGAACAGCATTCAGTGTGGGAGCTGGAATCTCGCCGCCAACCTGTGGGTCAGCGAACAAACCCTCCACTGTCATGTTCGCGGAAATACCCTGAACGATTTATCAAACGGGTCGAAGTATTCAAATCAAGCGAAGTCAGATCAGTGACGTTCGCTCGTTTTTGCTTCGTACGGATGCGATATTACCCCTTATTACCCTTTATTACCCCCCGAACCCCGTCTAAGCTCCGTTTGCCTCCCCGTCTGATCCTCTCCCATCCCTTTCGCATTTGTATGGAGCCCGTTCACCCCTCGCTCCTCTGAATGTGAGAGAGGGCGGCGCTCGGATCATCTGCCAGCCCGGCTCCCCTTGTGCCAACTCGGGCTCATTCAAACCCCACAAACGCTGCATTATTTAAGCCCAGAAAGGATCTCCTCTCCCACTGCCAGACTGCCCGGCTACCCGCTTCAGAAAGTATATGTTTACTGTTTAGAAGATATGTTTTGAGTGCTGCTTAGCTGAGCAAACTCCAAAGTGTGTTCTCAGACGCTTGCCAAAGGATCTGTTTTTGGAGAACCGTGAGCGTGGGAGGTTTTCCGAGGTATTATTAGGCTCTGGTGAAGCTTGAAGATTGTGTTGAAGTACCGAGGTGCAGTTGAAGTAGTTTTGTCAGATACTTTGCAGGATAAATGTGTTTACATAGTGGAGCGCCGGTGTTAAGTGGTCGGTAAAGCGAGGCCACTTCGGTCAAGTTCAGTCGGCTAATGGCCAAGTGATGATGTATGGAAGCTCAGAGGACACAAGTGTCTGCAGGAGAGTTTGACAAAGTATTGGATGACTATATATATTTATTTTTTTATTTATACTTTTGTACTTTTTTTATTTACAATTTCACAAATCGAAAGTTCCAAGCGAATTTACTCAAGTTATTGAAAACAGTCTACTCACAGGTTTCAGCTTTCTGTCTATTTGAGACATTCTGAGGGTTTTGCCTTTTAAATTGTCAATCGCTATGACAACCATCCTAATTTATGATCATTTTGAAGCCCATAGATCAGATCGCTTAGTGTCTGCGCCGTTCTATGGAGTTTGCATGTTCTACTGTCTGTATCCTTTGGCTGCTCCAGTTTCTTTGGGTCAAATGAGAATTGGGAAGTGTGCTGTTAGTATGCTAGTTGCTGTAAGCGTTTCTGTGGCGTGGCAGCAGAACTTCCCCTGTGGCCTCTGAAAGTTTTTATTGGACTCATAGCTTTCCTTCCACTGAGATTGACTCATTTTCATATGGCCTACTTCTGTGTCCCATGGATTACCGTGGAGAAGGATAACCACTCTGCCACTTTTCCAAAATCATCCCTCCTGCTGGTCAAGTACTCAGTTTTTGTCACCAGAGCAAAAAAAAAATAATAGTAAAAATATCACATGATAAAAGTAAATATATTAAAGTTCACCTTTTAAAATGAAATCAGTGTAATGATCTTGAGGTGTAAGAACATTCAAATGTGGTGATTTTAAAACTATTGAAATCGTTGTTTTTCTGTGTACATTTTTGTTTGCTTAAACTACAAATGTGTTTGTGAAATCCCTCAGTCGTCCATGTAGGATCCAGGGCAAAAGAGAAATTAAATTCTGTCAAATGGACAAAATTTTTTTTGATCGAAAACATTTCTGCTTCTCCAAACGTGTTAAAAATAAACCCTCTGCCTTTTCTTTAACTATAATAAAAGTACTTTTACTCCGTTCACATCAGTAAATGTAGTGAAGTAGAAAGTACAAATACCTGCTCTTAAATGTAGTGAAGTAAAAGTAAAAAGGATACATTTTAAAATATACTTAAATGGTTTTATCCATGGAGATGCTGTCACGTTGGCTTTAATGTTTCACAGTTTGGTATTAAACCTTTCTATTTTCATGGAGACCAAACCAGACCAAGTTACAGGTCAGATCTGTGGAGAGGCAACCCCTCACATTCAGAATGCCTGTTTTTCTAGGCTATAAAGTCACCTGTAACTGAACAAGCGCATTGTACACTGTGGAACATTCCAGGCAGAGCAATGACATCTCCATAGAAACACTCAGGTGACAGACAAAATACACCTTTAAGTACAGCACACTTAAAAAAAAGTACAGTTTTGACCTCTTTTGCTTTGTTACTTGATCATCCGTCGTTCCAGGTGGGTTTAACCAATCGCAGTGACGTATGGAGTGTCAAACGAGGCAACACCACCACTGCTTAGATCATCAGAATCTATTTTTCGACTCTGGATGTATTTGATTATCTCCGAGGCGCCGCTCCAAGCAGTAAGTTACCCGCTGCAGGGCCAAACCAGGACTTGCCTTTGGTGTGCTCCCACCTTGGCAGTCGCGCGTTGATGAGGTCATTATGCGCTCGGGCTGTTAAATCGCTGTGACAGGCCGCATGCTAACGCGATTTAGCCTGCTAGCCCCCGGCCCCAGACGTGCACTCACTTGGCAGAAAGTCATTAAACTCTGTCTAACCTGAACTTAGAGCCGTGGAGTGAGATCAGGTCTGAGTACGGGGGAGACAATGGTGGGTTTTTGTGGCGTTTGTGGGGTTTACTCAGACGAAATACAGATGTTTTACTTTTACTACAGATGACTCACCTCCCAAATCTAATGCGAGGTCCTGGGAGAGCTGCTTGGAAGCTGCTGAATCAATGAAAAATGAACGGTTAAAAAGCGATATCCAGCTTGAATTACGCATATTTTATCTTGATTTGAGAAGATTTGGGGTGACAAGTATTATTAGCTACGAATGAAGTAAGACGTTTGTACTTCAAGGCGCTGGACCTGATTTGAACTGTCTTAAAGGTCCTATATTATGCACAATTATGAGTCCTGTGAGCTTTAAGCCATGTTAGAATGTTGTTACCTCCTCAAAAACAAACCAGACGTTGTTTTGTTTCATTCACAAGTTCGAGTAATCCTTTATTATTAATGTGTTTATATCCCTAAATGTCAAAATGTTTTCAAGTTACCAGCTTTTATTTTTTTGTTCAGCAGAAATGGGCAAATCCACCAACCAAATGATGCTTTTGTAAGTTTATTTACACCACTGCAGGATCCAGCACTCGGAGACCTCAACACGCTCGCCACGTTTACTTTAGAGCTGTAATTCCGAATAAAAGTGATTTAATTCTCAATAAAAATCTGCTTTAAAAAGGACTGCGTAAACACTTAATTCCTAACGAAAATGATTATGCAGAATTAAACTTAAATCCAATGTGAGTGGGCGGTTTATCCCAATTTTAAAGCCAAATTCATTTATTCTTTGATCATGTAAATGTTTATTCTTCTTAAAAATAATGTCTTCTTCCTCCTTCTCCGATGCTCTTCAATCCTCCCTCTTCAGCTCACAGACGTAAAGCGTGATGATAGAATTCTCCAGCTGCTGCTTCGTTATCCTCGGAACGACAACGGAAAAAGTTCTGATCGCGTTTGCGTCCAAGGTGTAATGACAAACCGAGATGACGGAAAAGCCGCTAACAGCTGAAGTGTGAGTTTCCTTCTGGTCGACGTCAATACTTTTGTTACGTAAAGCGTGATGATAGAATTCTCCGGCTGCTGCTTCGTTATCCTCGGAACGACAACGGAAAAAGTTCGGATCGCGTTTGCGTCTGCGGCGTAACGACAAAAAACTGAGATGACGGAAAAGCCGGTAGCAGCTGAAGTGTGAGTTTCCTTCCGGTTCGACGTCAATACTTTTGTCTGCCTCCTATCCAATCAGAACCCTTCACCGCCCACAATACTTTTGTTCGCCTCCTGTCCAATCAGAACCCTTCACTGCCCAGAGACGTTGAGCGGATTTAAATAAAGCCGATTTAACGTGTTTTTCATGTAAAACAATTCATTCTTAATTAAAAAACATCATGTAAACGTGGCCACTGTGGTGATAGTACTGTCCATTCCAGTCCAGCGCAGTCCAGGCTCCTTATGCTTCCGTTGTAGGGAGTATTATACACCAAAATAGCAAGGACTGAGCTGGCAGTGTGGGGCCAGCACGTTACATAAATGTATTTTCTCCAATACTTAACAAAGATGCGAGTCTGGTCACCGATTAATCTCCTTGGGTTTACGTCGGCGAGAACAAACATGGCGGAAAAAACAAAGGAAACGCCGCAAAGTTCTGTAAAATCAATGAGCAAAGCGCTAACGAATCGCTAAACTCTGCTAATCTGAGCTGAGTTTACGAGTTTCTGGGTTTCACATGTGTAAAAAAATCTGGAATTTGCAAGAAAATGTTTGGTTGTGGCTCGGAGTTGACGTCCCTCTGTATAAAAAGCACACAGATGTCATTAGGGACTTCCCAGACTGAGTTTGACGTGCACTTTTGTCGAGTTCGCACTTTCGTCTCGGACTTGTGGAGTTCTCATTAAAGCCTGAAGATTGCATCACTGTAGTAAAACATGATGTAATGTCTTCTTGTGTTTCGGTGTGTACTTCTAACATGTCATCAGCTTGTGTGTAACTCAGAGCAGCTGTCAGGCCTCGCTCTGTAATCTCTTTGTTTTATAGACTCATACAAGCTAATGGTTTTACCTCAAGGACTACTTTCTGATCAGCTCCTGTAAAATATATCCCGGGGCTGAATTTATTTGAATATTTTTGCAGATACGGTGGTAGAAATGTGCAGTTTACGACCGACAGCTCCTAAACTGCACGAGGAAGAGGCTGAAGAACGTGTCCGTCAAACACTTTTCTCCACAAACATGTTATTGCTTCGTCTGGAATGTTTCGCTGTGTGGCATTAAAGCTTTCTATCTACCAAGCTACATGTCAGATCTGTGGTCAGAATGTGTTTTTCTAGGCATTTTTGAGCAATAAAACCACCTGTAATTGAATAAAAGTAAAGTAAAGCTGTTTAATGCCATACTGTGGAACATTCCAATGACATCTCCATAGAAACAAACAGGTGATAGACCCCCAACCTAAAAGTTTATATCATCAATCAACATGTTGAGGAAGTTAAAAAAAACGACTATAGCTGTCAAAAAAAAAAAAAAAAAAAAAAAAAAAACTAATTGGTGAGACGTTGCAGGTAAATCCTAAAAAAATCAGGCAAAAATCCTACATTTTAAAATAATATTAATTTGAAATTTCTACTGTTTACTCAGATACACTCAAGACTAAGGAAAAAAAAATAAATACAAGTTTTTCATTATGTAACAATGTCCTATATAAATAAAGTTTTATGTGTAAACTAAAACTAAAATAATAATAATTCTTGAACATGAAAAAGCCTGTTTATTTTTGTTGAGATAATAAATACCCAAAATCCCCTCTGTATATTTTTGTATCTTATGTGGTTCAACAATAGATGACTATAGCTGAAATGCACAAAAAAAAAAAAAACTCATTGAAGATGAGACGTTGCAGGTAAATAGCAAAAATCCTAAATTTGAAAATATTAATTTGAAATTTCTACTGTTTACTCACATAAACTCAAGATTAAGAAGAAAAAATTACAAGTTTTCATTATGTAACGATGTCCTATAGAAATAACGTTTTATGTGTAAAAACTGAACAAAAAAACCCCAAAAATAATAACTATTCTTGACCATGAAAAAAGCCCGGTTTAAATATCTTCTTTTTGTTGAAATAATAAATACCCAAAATCCCCTCTGTATATTTTTGTATCTTATGTGGTATTTGAGTAAACTAGATTTGACTGAAAATTTGTCTAAAAATCCCAATTTCACCTAATTTTTTAAAGAATTAAAACCTGAATAAATCAAACTATTAAAATTTAGCACATTTCATCAAAATCTTGTTAAACTTTGATTTTGAAGTTCGTCGTGTGTGTTTTCTGCGGCTTTAAGGACTGATTTTCATGGGAGAAACGTATTTTAAGAGAACGGCCTTTGCAGTTACAATGCCCCATGTAACTCTATGACGGCAAGTTGAGTAAATTAAAACGTCTTTCAGCGCAGGACGGACTATTTTGTTGTAGTTAGTTGTTGTTTCCATGTGGAAGCTGGTTTGCTAGGAAACTGACAAAACAAACACACCAAAAAAAAAAGAGTTTTGCCTGTAGTGCCTTGATCGACCAAAATGGGAAACTTGATCATTGTCTAATTTGGTAAACAGACTAATAAATCTCCAGGTCTCACGAAAACCCAAAATAAAACAATGAAAATGAATTATAAATAGGCTGAGAAATAAACATATGGGGACCTCGCAGTTTGGTTAAGCTGCACGACCACATTACTTTTATTTTTGGAGTGGGGAATTTTGTTGTTTTATGTTTATTTCGGGTATTTTGTGTCTTGTTTTCACGATTATTATTGCATTTTGTTTGTTATATTCTATTCTTTAATTAAAAGAAAAACACAAAGTGGAACAATTTGATCAAATCTACACCATTTTACTGTCTCAAATTGAAACTTATTGTTGACGTATCAGCCTTTTTTGACGTACTAAATAAAAATGAGAACACTAAAATCTAAATAGCAATAGCTTAAATGGGCATAGAAGAAAAAAAGAAGAAAAATAAAAACATAAAACAACATCCATAGTGTTAAAATGTTAATTATAATGTGTTTTCCTCATCATAAACATACCAAGAGTTGCGTTTTGTTTCATTCACACACTTAACGCTCAAATCTCGCATATTTAGGCTGAGTTTTTCTCTCAAACAGAACAACACTCAGTTCCACCTTGTGATGTCATGAGGTAATACAGGAAGTGTTTTTAAACTCCTCACGCTTCCTCATTCAACGACCCTCGGAAGCGGCATTTTCTACTGAACAAAAAACTACCACTTCATGATGACATCACGAGGTGGAACGGAGCTTTTCAAACTTTGGAGATGTTCCCAGATAAATTATAAAGAGCTACTCAAACACGTGAATGAAACAAAACACAACTCGGAATGTTTTTTGACGAGGAAACAGCATCAAGACATGTTCAATTCAATTCAATTTATTTTTGTATAGACCAAAATCATAACAGTTATCTCGGCGGGCTTCACAAAATTGTTAATTTAGCAAACAAAAATGTCAGAGAATGAAGCAGAATAAGAAAAATAATAATAATAAGGCAAATGGATAATTGTCCCAGCAAAAATTGTCTCCTGTCTTCCTTCTCCTGCAAGGAAAAACTAGTAGGAAAAAAATGAGAAACCTCGAGGAGAACCACAGTGTCTTAACCTTTAAAATTACAACAGCTACAGGTTATGTTGTAAGTAATAGTTCAAAAATAAGCCAGTTCGTTGTTTCAGTAGAAGTTTTTGTCTGAAATGTCACAAAACTCACATTTTCTATCTCCCGCTTACCATCAGTTACCTCATATCAGAAGTCATATATTATCCTCTTCTTGTTCTGCCTTTTGTTCTTCGTGTTTTATGTCCCCGGACCCAGATTACAAAGTCATTCTACACAAATCCATTTCCCCCTCTCCTTCCCCAGTCCAACAGTCCATCTTCGCCTTCTGCCGTGGGGAGACTGACAGGTACTTTCTCTTCCGTAATCTCCTCGTACGCTCCAGCGCTCTGATCACTCCAACCCAGCCAAACAGTACCTTTACGTGGGTACGATGTGTCCTCCGGGCCCCTGAGCGGAGATGGGAAGAGGAGCAAAAACTCGACTTTAGTAACCCTAACCTTAAGGAAATGCACAAGTTAAAATGAGTAAAAACGTCACTCTGAGGACACACCGTCTGATTTATGATTTAAAGAGCAGATATTACGCTATTTTCAGATCTGTGTTATAATGTTTTTACTCATCACAAACAGATACGGAGTTGTCGAGTGAACAGAAGAGGTAAAGTGAGTCACAAAACAGTCAGAATGAACAATACAGCTGCTTATGCAATTAAAAATAATTTAATTTGGAATAAAAGTTAATTCCGCTTTAAAAATACCATGTAAATGCTTAATTCCTAATGATTATTCAGAATTAAACTTATATGGAATTAAACTTTATTGAGATTTAAGCGGGTGGTTTATTCCGATGTTAAAGCCGATTTAATTTATTCCGTGATCATGTAAACTTTTATTCCGCCTAAAAATATTTCTCGTCGTTTGTGCTCGTTGGGTCGTTCTTCTCTGCAAAAAGGCGCCTGGAGCAAAACTTTGGTCTGAACCCAAACAGTTTTTGTAATAAGTCGCTGTAAGAACAACAGATAATGAAAAGAGCGGAGGCAGAAAACGGCAAAAGTGGAAAGAAAAAGCAAAACGCCGGTAACAGCTGATTGTGAGTTTTCTTGTGCAATCAGAACTTTTCCCGAGGGAATAGAGATGATTTAAGCTGTTTTCCATGTAAACCTTAATTCGGAATTATTATTTCCATGTAAATTCAAAGGAGAATAATTCAAATCCAATCTATTTAATTCAGAATAATTAAATTCGTAGCCCTTACTAAAAAACATTTTGCCGGTCGAAATCCATTGGCGTCCCTCTATGTAATAATGGGACTTTTAATAGTTTGTACTTTGGCCTCTTTTTGTTTCATTCACACATTTAATGCACAAACTTTGCATATTTAGGCTGAGTTCTTCTGTCAAACATAAAACCGTCACTTAGTTTCACCTTGTAATGTCATGTGATAAAACAGGAAGTGCTCCATTGTGTTTTTAAACTCCATACACCTTCAGTAGAATCTATTGAATTACCAATTACCAATCTCTACTAAAGTTAAAAGGAGGTGTTAACTTGAAAACTACCACCTCATGACATCACAAGGTGGAACAGAGCATTTTGACGTTAAGAGATGCAAACAGACTGATAATAATAAAGGATTATTCAAGCTGAACTGAACTTCAGACGACTACGGATATGTTTTTTATGATGTAACAACATTCTAATATAGCTTAAAGTTTGCAAGAGTCAGTTTAGCAGAATATTGGACCATTTAGATCAACGTAATTGGAAGGAGAAAACAAAACTTACTTAAATAACGCCCAGGATCTGCTTTTTTTAAACGTTAGACACAAAAATGAGACAAACTAAATCACATCTGAATGAGCTGCAGGAAACACAAATCTTCAAACTGTTTCATGAAGCTTTTGTCACTTGTAGAGACACATTGTATTGCAAAAAACAACATCTGGAGAAGTTAAAATGACACTTTACCTTATTTGAGTAGACTTACCTTGACAAGTAAAATGATAAATGATCTACCAAAGGAATTCTTTTTTTATATTTTGATCGTTTTCTGCTTCTTTGTTAGGTTTCCTTTTGTTGTTTCTCTCATCCCAAGTGTAGTAAGATGTATTTTCATATTTTAAGTACAAAAAGTCTTGATAAATTTGCTCAAATCATGATAAAACTTTCAACATGATAAAACGTTTTTGCACTCTGGGAATACTGTTAACGGTTATAAAAAATATGACTCAAGGTGGACTAAAAGTTTGGTGCTATCTTTCAAAAGTTTCGGAAGTAACTATAACAAAGTATTACCCACTTCTGTCCCCGTCCCGCAATGGAGAAGACTGGAGGGGGACGGCCGGCTTCCTGTGGCACAAAGGGAGCAGTGTTTTTGGTTTGGAGGTGTAGAAAAGCCGGGCAGGAGTGATGAGGCTGGTTTACAGTAGCTTTCTGTAATACCCCAACAGGAGATGGGAAAGAGCGGAGGATTTTGGAAACGATTTGGGAGATTTCAGTTACAGGGTCCAGAGACAGAGGGGTTAGCAAAAGAGCGCTCGATGATTGGGTGAATTATGTCATGCAGTATCCCTGGACAACCTCAAAGTAGCCCTGAGAAGTACAATGAGGCCTATTCAGGTTTGTTTTTTGTTGTATTTATTTATTTTGAGGTATGATTTTTGCAAAGAGTGAAAGACGTTGGCAATTTTTTCTATTTTCTATTTTCCTTTTTGATCTTTTTCTCTATAGGGGCTTTAGAGAAGACAGAATTAGTTTAAAGGTCCAAAACACAACAAGTCTTTTGTTGAGGTTTAAAGGGATAGTTTGGGGTTTTTGACATGAATCTGTATGTCATCCCCGTCACAGTGTGGAGCATAAACACCGACTCACCCCCGACAGCCCCGTGAGACGAGTTCTCGCCCGGTTTTGGTGCTGACGAAAGTATTCCGGGGAGGTTTGTACGTTGTCCTCATCACAGTGTGGAGCATAAACACCGACTCACCCCCGACAGCCCCGTGAGACGAGTTCTCGCCCGGTTTTGGTGCTGACGAAAGTAGTTCCGGAGAGTTGGCTGGGGTCACGAAAATAAAGCGTTTTTCTTCTCAAAACGATATGAGTTCAAAAGAGCGATACGTTTGCGTCACAAAACCATTGTCGATGAAAAAGTCAGACCTCATAATCGCTTGGCACTATTTTCTTCGCGCACGAATCCAACGCTTTTTTCAGTTGTTTGGCCAGTGTTTAAGCACTCAGACCGATAACGCCGCGAGAGCTAACGTGAGCGCTAACGTGAGAGAGCGATAAGTATATAAGCTTGTGTAAGTTAACGGTGTCATAGTCGGACATGTTGCTGTTAACTTTCCGCGGAGATACGAACGGAGAGAAAATAGCTCCAAGGGATTATGAGGTCTGATTTTTTTCATCTGCAACAGTTTTGAGATGCAAATGTTTCACTCTTTTAAACACATATTGTTCTGAGAAGAAAAACGCTTTATTTATGTCACCCCAGCCAACGCCGGAACTAATATTGTTCTGAGAAGAAAAACGCTTTATTTATGTCACCCCAGCCAACTTGCCGGAACTACTTTCATCAGCACCAAAACCGGGCGAGAACTCATCTCACGGGGGTAAGTCAGTGTTTATGCTCCACACTGTGACGGGGACGACGTACAGATTCATGTCAAAAAACCCAAACTATCCCTTTAAGTATCAGATAAATGTAAAAAGTTTGTCACGTTTATTTTCTCTTTTTGCCGTATCAGTAAGTTAAAGAGTTATTTCTGTTTTTAAGGGTCTTATATTGTGAGTCTAGTGAAGGTGCATTGAGTTTAGGAACAAAGTACTGCTCTGTTTGAAGCTTAATTAGACTTTAATCTGTGCTTTATTTTAACACAATCAAACAAACCAGAAACAGCTGACAAAACCGGAACAGATTTGTGCTGTAAACAAGTCCCTCACACATAAGCTCTTATTAAACACAAACTCATGAAAATGTGTTGTCTAAATACATTTTATATTTATTCTTGAGTTTGCAGACGATCTTAAAAGTTTGCATTGCGTCGCCGTGGTAACTCCTGGAAATTCCACCATTAGAGATGCATGTAGAACACCCCCAGCAGGATTACAGCTCATGGAGGGGACGGCCGCTTTGGAGATTTTGTTGCATTGCCTAAATTTTGCATAAGAATGACACTCAGCTTGACACAACCTTATACGGGGTGTTCCAAAAAATGTACATTATTTCGCAGAAAAATAATTTGGGCGATTCTTGTCGAAATAACCTCAAATTTTCACAGAATGTGTAGAAACTAATGGTGGGCATAGATACGTTTTTAAAATCTAGATTAATCTCATAGATCAATTTAAAGTAATATAGATTAATCTAGATTAACGCTGTGACATCACCCACAGTGTTCAGCGCCGCTCAAATGAGGCTCGCTATGCTAACGGTTATAGGAGTGAATTGCTAACAGTTACAGGAGTGAATCTGGAGCCAGACTCCATGTCATGGAGCAGATGGATGGAGTGTTGTGATAATCCAGTGAAAAAAATAACATGGAATATGTAGAAAACATGTGCTTTAACTTCAAATGAAAATCATCACAAATCAAATCAAATTTTCACTGACAAAATATTGGCCTGTGAAATGATGGCAACTTTCAAAACTTTTTAAATTTAACTACATGTGTTTTTTTTTTTTAAATCACAACCTTATTATTGATTCAAACAGCCCCAAAATGTGTGCCCAGTGCTATCGCAGCCTCTTGTATGTTGTCAGAGGATGTTTCAGTGTAAATGTGATCCGGGAGCACTGAACCGTGGGGGTCTAATAGGGCTATTCTGAGACCCTCGCGGTGATGACATGACCTGAGCCATGATGGATCACTGACGTCTGCTCAACACAAAGAAGAATGGAGACTGCTGGAGGCTTCCACATCCAGCTATGGTCTTATTTTAAACATATACTTATATAAAAGGTCCTAAAACTTTTCTGGTGGAGGGTTATTTCTATGGATATGTCATAGCATGTTCCACAGTATGACCTTAAACAGCCCTGCTTTGCATTTATTCAGTTACAGGTGGTTTTATCACTCAAAAATGCCTCAAAAAACAAGTATTATAACTGTGCGCGGGGTCGCCTCTCCACAGATCTGACCTGAAACAAAAGGAATAACATCTTCATGGCGAAAAAGCATTTGACGGACCGACATTTTTTCTCCATTTTACAAAACAAAAATGTCAGAGAGCTACCTGTTTCAGCAGTTGCAAAGATAGATGCTTATAAAACATAAACCCTTTTATCATTAACAAATTTTACTTATTACCACAATACATGGAATTATGAAATCCCTTGGCGATTGGTAGCAGGTCGCACTACCAGAAAAGTTACAGAATGCAACTTTAAATACTCTTATAGATGGAGGAGCAGCTGGAGAAGAGTGGGGTCGCCTCTCCACAAATCTGGTGTGGTTTGGTCTCCATGAAGATAAAAAGCTTTACCATGCTGCGAAACATTCCAGACAAACAACACCAAAGCATCTGACGGACTTTAGACGCTCATAAAAATAAAGCCTTATGGTCCCGTTTGGCTCGTGGGGTCGGTGACAGTGCAGTGATGGAGGAGCAGCCTGAGACGTTTGAACAGAGCTTCTCCCCGTGGCCTCCAGAAGCCTCCACTCATCCACATTTCACCTCCCCGAGCTGTTATTGTCCCCAGCATCCGCCTGCTTCTGCCAAAACCCATGTCTGAGGTTGTACGGGCCTGTCAGAGCGGGAGTATTCAAGAAAACTGTTGATATAAATTGTTTAAACGAGACCTATTATGCAAATTAGACTTTTCAGAACTTTGAAGCCTATTGTGAATCCTCTGCTTTCTCATTTACCCACTCAGAGATGTATTTAGAGTGATTCATGCATTTTGTTTTGTCATTGCTCAGATTTACCACTGGTGCACGCCCACTGTTTTGTTCTTACTTCGTTTTCCTATTGTATTTTCTTAAAGAGACATTAAACACCCTCTCAAAACTTTACTCTTCAAAAATTCTCCAAAGTGGGTGGTGCCCAGGGGTGTGGGGCTTTGGAGTGATGATTGACAGCTGACCGACAGCCCCGACGATCCAGCATGGTTCTGGACTTTGAAACAGAGTGGAAATTTATGATCAGATCGTGCCGTTTTCCTTTTCTTTTCTTTAGATATGGCAGAACATCAAGGTAATTAGCGATGCCAGGTAGGGGGCAGGGCTGAGTAGTAGTAGCTGAGTATTCATGTACCACCCGTAGACCCCGGTGGCTGCGCTTGTCGTGTAATAACCCCTGACTTAACGGCGATTTGTCCAACCCAAAAATTCAAATGTACAGGCCGTAGTTGATCCTTAAGAGGCCAGTACAGACACGACTTTAGACCCAAAAGTCTGATTCTGATATGCGCTATAATGCCAAAGTAAGGCCAGGGATCGGTATACACTTCTATTTTAGACCCATTTAGACAGCGAATTACCGTATTTTTTGGCCTATGAAGTGCACCGGATTATAAGGCGCAGTATCAAATAATATGTCAGTTGTGTCATTGTCCACACATAAGGAGCATCGGATTATAAGGCACAATAAGAGAAACAAAACGTGTGTCGGATAAATGGAACTTTATTCAGGTCATTTACAATAACTCTCAGTTGTAGCTAACACAAAAATACAAGTTTAACAGTTGGTGATTTGGGCATCAAACATGCCCGGATCCCTCTCAACATTGTTCAGTTTTAACACAAAAATACAAAACCTGAAATCTGCATGGTAATGGTGGCATTTTGGGTCCTTGTACAGCACACGGCAGAACTACCGGTATGTTGCACAGTCGCCCTATATGTGGCCAACATATTACTCCTCCTGACTCGCCCACTAATACGTTATTAGACTAATGTGGACAACGTCAAATCGGTTGGAGGTTAAACACAACCAAAGGTCACACATTAGAAAAAAAAGTGATTTTGGTGTTTAATGGCCCTTTAATAAGCATAGGATTTCGCAGCATCACGTAACAAAAGGATAGAATCGCCAATCACTAACTGGACTAAATGGACATTGCAATTTTCCAACCCAAGTTTCCACAAGTCTCTGGATTTTGTTTCTTCTTTTCGAGGTGCACTGAGCAACTTGTGTAAAAGAAAATTTCCCTTGTGGATCAATAAAGTTTGTCAATAAAGCACTACCACCTGCTTTTCTCCGTGGAGATATTATTGC
>KN498901.1:55226-68395 GCA_000787155.1 Scartelaos histophorus | reverse complement strand
CACACATACACACACATATACACCACTATATTGACCACTAAATAATGGTTAGTTGTAGCCCTACAAATGAGTCTCAAATATAAGGGCGTAAAGATCGCTTTAAAGTGTATTGTAGTTTTACCTGTATGATGGGAACATGTGAGGGGCTTTGTGTGTTTGCAGGAGGCTGTAGAGCCAAAGACGGAGTGTCCTCCGCAGACTGTCCCGCATTCACAGGAGCAATTACAGGGCTCTCATAAGTTGGACCACCAGGCTGTAAAAGTCCTGTGGCGCCATCTGCTGGCTGGAAAATCTAGGCATAAAGGTGCAGCGATTCAGAGACTAGTTAAAAGTAAAATGACTATGAGGAATGACACAGGACAATCATGCAAATCAGATTGTAAAGGATTTGAGGTCATGTCCGCTACAAATACACTCACCTCCATGTTCTGGGAGCCGTCCTTCACTCTGGGAGACTGCAGATTGGACATGACAGACAGATTGTGAGGATTACAAACATGCAGATCCACTTTGTATCCCCCAAAACACGAACCAGAGAGTATGAAATTAAAGGAATTTAACACAGTTCAAATATGTATAGTGTATGACAAGACCACATAGGACAGTACATCCCACACCCAAATATGAATTATCCACCAAAACATACATTGACTACAAGGGAGAAATGAAAGGTTCTGTCACTTTTATGCTACAGCAAGTGTCAACATGTATCATCTGCCTCAAATAAACAAGCAATGAACTCATAAACCATGCTGGGGTCTGAGGACTAAAGGACCTCAAAGTGGACATTTTTTCAAGGCCCTTCTTGGATGATATTGCAAGTACAATATGATATTATGATATCTGATATTTCAATAGCTCACAGTATTAATTTTTAGAATTTACCTTAAAATACAATGTAATTGATACAGGAAAAACTGCCTTTTGCCCACATATGAATAAATGAAAAAGCTGACGGCAACCACAAACACTACTGAAGTAAGTCATGTCACAGAGAATTTCAATACCTCTCCTGGCACAAAAAAATTACAAACATCTGGTTTAGTGACCCTGCATTTAAAATGGTTATTTTATAAGAAAAATTACACAATAAGATGCACCAAAAACAGTGTTTAAGTCTCACCCTGAGAGCAGCCACTGCAGCTTTACCCTCCTCGCTCTCCTCGTCCAGCTCATCATCACTCCATTCCCAGCCCCCATCCTCTGTTTTATGGAGGCGGCCACTAGAGCCTGGTACGCGACGCACCTAAAAGCAACACCATATTCTTGGTAATTACATAGCAAAAAGGGCTGGAATCTTTATTATCTGGTTTGCTTTCCTAAAGCAGACCTTCTTTGATCGCTCCGTTATTGTTGGCCCTTTATGAAGAAGCCTCTCTTGCAAGTATTCATTGTTCTGCAAAATAAATTTAAAATGTGGAAACATGTCTCTTTTACTTTGAATTAGTCAACTCACCTTAGCTTTAGTGAAGAATTTATGCTTCAATAGCTCAGCAGCTGTTGGTCTAAAAATAATAAGATGAAAATATTTTAGATTTGTGTAATAGATTGATAACAATCAGTCAAAGTATGACCAGCATGTAATCGCAAGCTATGCATGTACCTACCTTTTTTCTGGATCCTTTTGTAAACACAGAGAAAGCATTTTCCTGAAAGACTTGCCATACTTTTTTACCATTTCCTTATCTGTGATTCCAGTCTCAAGGCAAGGTGGATCATTCTGCAATGTCAGCATTAGCACCTATAGATACAGCAACAGATGAACATAAACAATTTCATACCTGGACAATATGAACAACCTATGAAATATGCCATATACCTTCATTGGTGGGTATTTGTGATATGGTGCAGCTCCAGTTGCTAACTCAATAGCAGTGATACCAAAACTCCAGATGTCAGCTTTAAAGTCATAACCACGCACCTTAAGAAACAGGACTGGTTAAATAGAGGTACAATATATAACAAAGCAAAACTGAGGTGTGAAAATTTGACTATTTTCTGACCTGTTCCATGACCTCAGGTGCCATCCAGCACGGCGTACCAACAAATGTTTTACGAACTTTGTTCCTTGTCATATCTCCTCCAGTTGCGAGAAAGGCACTTACACCAAAGTCTGAAGAAAACACAATTTGCAAGATGTCTGATGACACTAATATACAATAATATTGGTTGGGTGAAAAAAAAATACAATATCAGAAATAAGTGAAAAGTAGAAAATACCAGCAATTTGCACAGAGCCATCCTCCCCAAGTAGAATATTTCCAGCTTTTAAATCCCTTTGCACAAAGAAAGAGAGGATTAAAATATGATGTAAAATCAAAGTGCCACAGGACTCCAGCGGGAGCGGCCAGAACAAAATCAAACACTTGGTGCTATCACACTGAAACCTTTCACAGCAGCTCTTTGTATCTACTTTATTTCAATGGCAATGTGTGAATGAACTTGAAGTACCTTCAATACAGAGAAACAGAGTGCATGAATATACTAGTGTAAACTGCATTTCCCCTCAGCAAATGTTCAGTTAACTCCAACTAATGTGATGTTGTGCATGCAGTTTGAGTTATTCTTCTTGATAAAAATATTTAGCTATCCTATTTTTCATAATATCAGTGACATAATATCAAATGTCAAGGGTGACAACTAAGTTTCTTTAGATTAGTAATATAGTCAATAAAAGAAATCCTTCACAAAAAAGACCAAAATACACTGGCAGGCAAAAGTAAATAACATTGTTCAAGCTCTGCACGATCATATTCAGACAATAGTGCTCAGTGAAGGCCTCACCGATGAATCTGCCCATTTTTATGAAGGTACTCCAGCCCTTCCAAAACCTCCTTCAGAATCGTTGCAATGCTGGCCTCATCCAACACTCCAGTCTTGTGCTCACCACGAGAGATGATATGCTTAATAATGTCCAATACAGAGCCTGAAATACAGTCAAAACTAAAAATTAGATTAGAAGATGACTATAACAAACAACAACATGTGACACACTGTAGAATGAGGATATGTTTTCTTTCAGAAGGAAGGAATTACAGGGGGTATAACAGATAAGGTGAGGTTACAAACCACTTACCGCCACTGAGGAGCTTCATAACAAGCCATAATTCATCTTTCACCACAAATGATGTGTAGTATGACACAATGTTTGGGTGATGGCACTGACTCATCGCTTGAATCTCTTTCTGTAATAACAACAAAAAAGAGAGTTAACAAAAACCTTCAGTATAGTACCTGAGAAAGTGTAATAGTTTTAGCTGATGACAGCTGATGACAGCTGAGATCCATTACCAGAAGTTCATCCATGCTAGTTTGACATTTTTCCAGGTTGATGCGCTTGATGGCCACCTTCTCCTTCCGGGGCTTGCAGAAAGCTGCTTGGACCACGGCTGTGGCTCCACTCCCTGTCACACAATTACACCCCCACAGAGAAGAACCAAAATAAGTAAAAACAAATATTAAATAATATGCAGAAAAACAACAGCAAATGTGAGGAATGCAAGAACATAATAGGTTTAAATAAATAAGTGACAGTACTAAATGCATCATAAGAAAACCCTAAAACCATACAAAAATATGCGAGAACATAAATTGGTCATTTGAGCCATTTTAATAGTTGACTTATTTATTTGTAGCCTATAAGGACCCCCCCGCCCCCACCCTCCAATCCTCCCTATTCCCCACTCCCACTGCTTTGCTAACACAGGTTAGCTGTCCAGGGTGAATGGTGATTTACCAACAACGAGCTCCTTTAGTTTAGCAAACGCTAAACTCGGACATGTTTGGTTTAGGTTGAGAATAAGAATTCTCTGATGCCATTACGTTTTTCTAATTAGAGCCAAGTGTTTAATTTATCCTTATAACGACAGACATTAATTGCTAGCAGCAGGTAGCAGTCGGCAGCCTACAGTACTGTGCGGACACGGAGCTAACATTAGCAGCTAAGCTACTCACCAATAACCTCGTTCAGTTCATAGTCATCTTTGTCGATAGACCAGGATTGGGATGTCTGGTCTTCCGCCATGGTGTCGCAGTTTGTTTGGTGAAAGCTACAGATTAAAATAATTTGGTGTGGATTTTAAATTCTGTATCAGTCCTCCATTAGGCTCAGATGCTGCTGCTGTCACTACCGCTGCTGTCAACACAACTTTACGCGCGATTGACGCACTGTACGTAACCTACGTACGTAGGCTCAGAACATAACCGTGGTGTCGCCATCTTCAGTTTGTTTGAGGATCTGCACAGGTATGCAGCGAAGCCGAACAATTTATAAATATTGTGCCCAGTTATTTCTGAAAGTTACCTTTTATTTACCTAGACAACAATGAGAAGAATAAAACAGGCTTGAGGAAGAAAAGAGAGTGCACTTCTGTGATGAGATGATATTATAGTGCAAAAACACGAGTCAGTGGATGGCAGTGTTGTGTGGAAAGAGTGGGCATGCTCGGGCTTGTATCCCAAATAGTCTTCAGTATGTTTATTAACATGATTTAGTGCCATATTGTGTAATTTAATACAACCTCAGTTTCATCACTGGGAGTGCTGTGCTTAAGTTTCTTCATTATCTGAAAAGTCTTCATCAGGGGAATTTTGAAAGAGTATGTGAAACACATGCCTGCCTGCAATACAGAAAAGAAAAAATAATAACCTAGGTTTTAGCATAATTAACTATTACATATTTTGGTGAAAGATCTCTTCCAATAAGTTTCAAAAATCAATGTGATGTCAAATTACACAATATTTCCTCAAACAAAACTAACTTGTCAGTGTGTTTCATTAAACATAATTTCTTAGTAGCTGGGACATATAGTTTCTCAAAGTGTCCCAGTTGTCATTGAGATATGAAAGTATAAAACATGTCCACCCAATAGATTAGGAACCTGAAAGACCTGAAAGATGTCTTATGTTTGTTTAGCAAACTTTAAAACAAAATATTTAGCCTCTGGCCATGCAGTCTTGCATTCCTTCAATAAGGTCTCACTGTTAGGTCCCTACCGTATACCCACATACAGTCATTACACTTTGATAAAATGTTTAAATCATGTCATATGGAAGATGAAATAATTGTCATAATATCTCATCCATTCATTAAAGCAGGTCCCATCCATCTGTGTGTAAAACACACACAAATATAGGATAAACAAAAGCTGATCTTTTCTTTCCGGCCTGTCTCTGTCTAGCCCACATGTGCCCATAGTCCATATGTGAGATGTTGTCTCTTGCCCGGAAGCTCTGGACTGCTCCTGCATTAAAGCTCACTCATCCTGATGCTGACAGGGCTCCCAGTTTAAGCCAGCTCTGAAAGGGAAGTGCTGAGAGCCACAAGAGCCAGAGCACCACAGTGATTACAGTACTATTATTCCGCCAAGGCTTGGCATAAAAAGGAAAGCAAAAACTTCATCTCTCTTCCCTCCCTTCATTGTAACCAATATTGTCAAATCTAAAATAATTAATCTGGGGCTGGGCTGCAGACCAACTCAACCAACAACTTTCTTGGTCTTCAAGAGTTTTTAAGTTACAAAGAAACATTATACTGGATAAAGCAAATGTTGACTAAATAATGAAAGTAATCAAGTAAGTTAGTCAAATCTAGTAAGCTGTTTGATAAGGTTAGTTATGGTTAAAGTTGATATATTTTTGGCTGAATGTCAATACCTCCGTCAATTCACATGTTTCATATTAGTAAAGAATAGGCTAATTGGTTAATCCATTTTGGCAAGCTGAATAAAGGAAACACTGGAGAGTGTTCAATGGTGTGCGTGTGTTTCTTCTCAAACAGTAGCCTGATACCCTTGCCCAGCCCACACGTGGCTCAGGTGAGCGCAGCCCAGCGCCTGTGTGACATCACACGCACGGCTCGTTTGCCAGGCTCGTCAAACCGGTGTTGGAGCTCGCACAGTCCGGACCATAGGAAGTGTGTGGGGCTGAGCGCTGCTCTGGGGCCATTTCTAAAAAGTTGCGCCGACCAATTTGAATAGAATAGAACTTATGGAAAGCACAAACTACATTGGTTAAGGGGAGTTCAAATACACTGATTTACCCAAGAAAGGAGAGAAATGGAGACCAATGTGAACAAGAGACAACCAGGTAGGCCCAGACAGACTATTCGTAGTTTTATGTACTGGATTGCAATATTCTCTTTGAGATTGTACTTTCCTTTGAGGACTGGCCAAGTAGCTAGTCAGAAGTTTCATCGACGTGAGTATCCTGTCTTGTATTCGATACCGACTGAGTCAAGGACTTCATTTTTTATGCATTCATTGTTGGTTCTTAAAGGTTCATGAGCCTTTTGTGAGCTACAGTGCTTAAAATGATCTTTTATTAACTTTACTCCGTTGCCACAGGCGTGGCCACACGCATCGTCTCCTTTTTTACCTGGTGCACTGATTGTGTTACCCAATCACATCAATGCAATGCTGCATGTTTTCTAAAACTTACTGAGATTTTGATTAATATTTTGCACATATTTCCAAGACCGGAATACATTTTAGATATACGACGCTTGTGTACTCAAGGTGATCAAAGTAACGATGCAAATCTTATTTGACTATGGTAGTTTACCTCTAGTCTACCACTAGGTGGTGTAGTTATGTCAATAGTTGCGTACACAGTGGATCTGTGTGTGGAGCCACATTTATTTGCTAACGTTACTTAAAAGAAGGTTTTTCGCGTGTTGAAATCTAAAGTGTTGAACAGGCAGTTTCCCTGTATACATATTGGCTACATTAACTGACTATGATTGTCAATGGGGCATTTTCTTCCATCTTCTTGGACCCATATGAACATATATTTTAACAGCTGCTTTAATAAAATAAGAAAAATAAACCCGATCCAGTCACATGAGTCTGCAAATCAAATCGACGCCAGTTAAATAAAATAAGAGGTGTCTGACTCCAGGAGTTAAAGATCCAACTGCTAACGGCCACAGGCACTAAAACAACGACTAACACGTTTGAGCGAGTTGATAATATTTACTATTATACCGAATAAATTTCCTATTAATCTGACAAAAATGTTTTTAAAAACAAAAGCCAGGAGACAAAATTTGACAAACTTGAGAGTGAACTTTGACTTTTATTATGGGTCTGCTGTGGCTACGCCTTCCTCGCGTTACGCACAGTCACTACGCTCGGGACTACAGAAGTCCACTGAGCACTCAAGTCTCTGGAGACACGATGAGCTGCTTACAAAGAAAAGAGAGACCGAGCAGATCTCAAGAATTACAACACCATATCGCGAACAGAAAAGTCATTCAAGAGAATGTGAAGCTTCTAGGTATGCTGCCTCTTGGAATCTTCTGAAATCCATGGATGTTTGGGACTCAGCCAACAAGGACTACCTGGATTAGACTATGCGCAGACGGATGATAAAGCTCTTTTATTTGACATGGCCATTGTATGTGCAATGTTTCAGGTATGGAGGGAGATCCAGAACTTCAATTTCTCCTTCAGGGTGGAGATCTTCTCAAAGTTCGCTCCCAGTCCTGGAAGAAGACGCGATATTTCAGGCTCCAGGAGGACTGCAAAACTATGTGGCGCGAGTCCAAAAAACCCTTCAGGAAAAACCCCACCTGTGAGTGCATCCCTGACAACCTACCTGAGTCTAGCTGTGGTTGCAACAACTCAGAAACATGTACAAAACGTTTGTTATTTTGACTTTACAAATGTATATGGCCTATACAGTATACAAATGGCTTTATTAACTCAAAGTTGATTCATCATACATCAATAAAAATATTTGCTAAAAAGATTATTGTATGTAAAAGGTAACGTATTTAAGGAGTGGTTTAAAATGGCTTAAACTTTCCCCTGGGACTGGATCCAAAAGGGCTGCCATTTAGTAATGCATTGATAACCCAGTTAACTTTGCCGCCCAAGCAGCTAAATCCGCACACTCTTTTAAAAATGTGCTAGTTTTCCTGAATCAGGGAAGCTGATTATTAGATTATACAGACAGGAGAAGATATAAAGTTCAGATTTAAATTTTGAGTAAGACAAAGTTTATTGATCCACAAGGAAAATATTACAGCTTTGTGTTCATATGAATAGATTCATATAGTCTAATACTGTTTTGGCCTCAGTTTCCTTGTATGACGTCTCTGCCTTACGAATGGGCCGTCAGTCAGAGGGTTTGAAGAAGTACACAGAAGAACAGGTGGATGGGCGCTGCTTCTCCATCATCTTCAAAGGTCGCCGCAAAAACCTGGACTTGATGGCGAGCTCTGAGGAGGAGGCAAAACAATGGGTAAACAGCATGGAGAAACTGATCTCCAACTTAAACAGCTTGAACCACGAGGAGAAGACCGAGCAGTATCCTTTGTTAGTTGTTTGTTTCATTGTTTTATTTATTTATTTTATTATATATTATTTTCTTCTTCTACATATGCCCCATTCCCAGTTTGTATTTTTGAAGGGACATGTGAGTTAAAATAGAAATCTAATCTATAGAAATCAATAGAAATTGAGCCATGAAGCTAAGGTGTCAGTATGTTTAAAACAATCATCACAACAAGCAAAAGTGCATTTTATCAAAGATCATTTGAACAAAAGTGAAAAGCTTTTGACATTTTTGGACTTTATTACAATTTGAAGGCCTTGTTATAGATTTCAAAATATTAATGTTGAGTTTATCTGGTTTTGTCTGTGTTGACTGTAGACCACTTTAGTTCTTGGTTTGGTTTAGTCTGACCATGTTGATATCAATTGCATTTTGAATGATTAATATGAGAATGGTATGTAGATGGGCAAGGTAAAGTAAACAAATTAATTCAAAGTGCTTTACATATTAAATTATTAAAATTGCAATGCAAACAAATCACAACATAAATAATCATCATAAAATTAACATTAAAAGAGAAGAGTGCAGAATAAAAATCTTATTCCTGATTACTGCCTCTGCCTCACACGTTTCAGATTTTAGCTGCATAAAACTGAAAGACTGACTCCCCACCATATAGAGTTGCTATTTTGTGCTTTTGAAAATGAGCAGATTTATTAGTAGAGCTTTTAATGTTTTTTTTCCTTACATCAAGTGTATAGTTGGATTTTAGCATGTCTAAGGAAGGCAGACAAAAACAAAGATGACAAACTGAGTGAATCTGAGGTCAAAAACTTCATGCGTTTAATCAATGTCGACTTGGATGATGAATACACCGAAATGCTCTTTAAGGTAATGATTTTCTGAGCTGTTTTAAACTGTTTATTTTCATACATGCATTTTCACCTTTTTATTTTGCTCAGACATGTGACACATCCAAAAGTGGATATCTGTCTGGAGAGGAGATCAAGCATTTATATGACTTGTTAACCAATCGAGAGGAAATTGATGTAATTTATGGAGAGTATGCCAAAAGCACAGGGTACATGAATCCTGACAATCTGGTGGAGTTTCTAATGAAGGAGCAGAGAGAAAAGGCTTCACTGACAGACGCCCACAGGATTATTGACCAGTGTGAGCCAGATGAAACAGGTTAGTACTACAAAAACATTTCAATAAATATACTTTCTGAAATATATTTAAGTTATTTGGTAATGTATTCAGTTGATTAAATTCACTGAGGATCGGCGGGTGGGTTGGGTGCGGTCTTTTTAAACCCACATTGCAATGTATTTGAACTTCTCTTGCACAACATTAAGTTAAAACTGTGCCTATATTTGTAGCAGCCTATGATACCCCAGATATGGGTGGGTGTGTTGTTTTGTATTGTGTGTAGACAAAATATCAAACATAAATATCAAGTCAAGCACATTCATATTTTCACTTTACCTAGCAGGCTGCTACACAGGTGAGTGTGACTGAGGAATACATTCAACTACTTAATTATTATTTCTATTTGTTTCAGCTAAAGCCAAGAAGCTGCTGTCTAAAGATGGGTTCCTCATGTACCTGCACAGGCTTGAGACCTTCATTCTCAATCCAGACCATAAAGATGTGTACCAGGATATGAGCCAGCCCCTGAACCACTACTTCATCTCCTCCTCCCACAACACTTACCTGGAGGAGGACCAACTCAAGGGGCCCAGTAGCACCGAGGCCTATGTCAGGTAACAGCCAATGGACAATGGAACAATGAACTTTTACAAAAAATAATGATAAAAAACAGTGAGACCATTGTAGACCATTGTAGTCACAATACTAAAATTTGATTTTGATACTATGGTTTGGAAAGGTTTGGAACAGATTTCAGAAACACACAATGACAAAAACAGTAGACAATAATAATTATATGATACCATGTTATCAACTTTCTAAAACTAATGGTCTAATTTCTCCTGTTTATGAAATTACTTAATTTACTTAAATTACTTAAAAAAATGTATGTATGTGTGTGTGTCTGTGTGTGTCTGTGTATATGTATCTGAGGCCCGACATTATCATCAATTTGCAATACATTCATCATAGCATTTAGTTAATGTTACATTACATTTTCTACACATTCTTTGCACCATGTGCCTGTCAGGGCTCTTCTTAAGGGCTGTGTAGACCATTGTAGTCACAATACTAAAATTTGATTTTGATACTATGGTTTGGAAAGGTTTGGAACAGATTTCAGAAACACACAATGACAAAAACAGTAGACAATAATAATTATATGATACCATGTTATCAACTTTCTAAAACTAATGGTCTAATTTCTCCTGTTTATGAAATTACTTAATTTACTTAAATTACTTAAAAAAATGTATGTATGTGTGTGTGTCTGTGTGTGTCTGTGTATATGTATCTGAGGCCCGACATTATCATCAATTTGCAATACATTCATCATAGCATTTAGTTAATGTTACATTACATTTTCTACACATTCTTTGCACCATGTGCCTGTCAGGGCTCTTCTTAAGGGCTGCCGCTGTGTGGAGCTGGACTGCTGGGACGGCTCAGACAATGAGCCAGTGATCTACCATGGCTACACTCTCACCTCCAAGGTTCTTTTTAAAGATGTCATCAAAGCCATTAAGCAGTATGCATTTAAGGTGTGTGATATGATTCAAATCCATAATATGAAAAAGTTAAGTTACACTTGATTGTTTCCATGAAGATTTTTTTGCTTTGACTGAAGTGTTCCACATAAGTCACTAAACATGTGCAGTAATGGTGAAGCAGTCAATGGCTTTAAATGTATTTGATCTGTAATTGAATAAATGGATAGATAAGTAGACAGGCAGAGATAGATTTTAATTTTAATAGAAGTTTAATGCCATACGATGTAGAATTCTAGGCAATAGCACAAAGCACACTTTTAAGGGTTATTTTGCGCAATATCACTTAGAGCCATTATTTATACACATTTTAGAACTGTTTTATATACATTATATATATTTGAAGAGGCAAAAAATTTAAATTCTGTCAACTGGACACATCTTTAGAGAAAAGACGTTTCACTGCTCATCCAAGCGGCTTCTACAGGTGGCCAACTTTTGTCCAGTTTACAGAAATATTTTTTTCTTCTGCTGTGGATCATACATGGATGACTGAGGGATTACATGGACAATATTTGAAGAATTTTATAAATTAAATCTGGACTCAAGCAGCTATAATACAAAGTCCTTGAAATATGTTTTATTTTATTGTGAAACATGTGAATAGAAACAGTGCCTATTGTTGGGAGTTTTTAGTTAATATTCAGAAACCATATATGAAAGCTTAACTATTCTGTTTAAACTTTGCAGACCTCTGAATATCCAGTGATCCTCTCTCTGGAAAACCACTGCAGCGTAGAGCAGCAACAAGTCATGGCCCATCACATGAGCTCAATCCTGGGCAGTGCACTTGTTACTAAACCCTTGGGAGAAGGAATGCCCATAACCTTCCCATCTCCAGAGGTCTGCCTATATCTGTTTTATGTTTTTATAATAAACAACAATATCTAAAACTTGCTTTAATCTAGGAGCTAAAAGGGAAATACTTAATCAAAGGAAAGAGGTTGAACAAACTTGAGTCCCTTTTCACTCAAGAAGCAGATGCTGAAGATCCAGATGTTACAGAAGAGGAGGAGTCAGGCAGTGAAGAGGAGGCTGAGGAGAAGGAAAAGCCCAAAGTGAGCACTGTGACACAACAAATGATAAACTATGAATTATCCTCTTTACTGTTTATAATACTCTTATATGTTCTGTTATATTTAGAAAAAAAAGAAGCTGAAACTTGCCAAAGAGTTGTCTGACATGGTGATCTACTGTAAGAGTGTGCATTTTAATGGTTTTGAAGATGCAAGAAACAACTTGAGCTTCTATGAGATGTCGTCTTTCAAAGAGGGAAAGGCAAAGAAGCTAGCAACAGAGTCTGGTAATAGTTTTCATTAGCACTGGTGCGTTTCTTATTTCTGTCTGTTGTTTAACATTGAGTTCTTTGCTGCAGCTAATGCTTACATTCATCATAATGTGGACAAACTGAGCCGTATTTATCCTGCGGGCTCTAGGACAGATTCCTCCAACTACAATCCAGTGTCACTATGGAATGCCGGCTGTCAAATAGGTATGAAGGTATTTGTACCTTTTTCTGGTGAAGGGTAGACCATTTGGTAATCACCATGGAGATTTGCTTTGGCTGGAATGTTTCATGCCAATGGCTTTTGTCCATCTTACATTTATTCAAGTTTCATTCCCCTTATGCCTTGAAAAACATGCATTATTACGGTCAGTGGGGTCACCTCTTCACAGATCTACACTATGTGCATAATTATTAGACAAGTTATAATTATGAGGATTAATTTTAGAATTGATCAACTACAGTGCTTTTTTTTAGAGTTGGTTAAATCACTTTATTGGCCCATTTTGCCAGAGGAAAAGAAACTGCCTAATAATTCTGCCACCATAATATAGGGTGTAACTATCCTTAGACCACACCCTCCCTCATAAGACAAACACTCATCTGATATGCTTAAATCCAATAAGAATCCAAGTTTATGCAGCTTGGAGTTGGAGAATATCCATAAAATCATGATAAGGTCAAAATACACACTGTGAAGATAAGTCTACTACCATATTTTGAGACATTCCAGGCAAAAGCAGTAATATATCCTTATGGAGACCAGAGGTCAGAAATGGCCCCCCTTTAATGTCAATGAAGTTAGGCATTTTTGATTGGTACATGTTCTGTTTTGTCTTTAGTTGCCTTAAACTTTCAGACAACTTGTGAAGACATGGATGTGTACCAGGGCAAATTTCTGGTGAATG
>KN498901.1:0-55195 GCA_000787155.1 Scartelaos histophorus | reverse complement strand
TGGGTATGTCCTGAAACCGGCCTATATGAGAAACAGGGCCACAGACTTTGACCCCATCACTCTGACAAGAGGAGAATGGCTCCGACACAAGATATTTCATCTAATGGTGAGTGTTGCTATGGAAACCTCACATTTCCAATAAGTGATCAGAATTTTTAAGGTGAACTGAACCACAATTTCTTGATTCAACATTAGGTTATATCAGGTCAGCAGCTTCCAAAAGTCAACCAAAAGAAATCCTCAATTGTAGATCCAATAGTTAAAGTGGAAATCCATGGAGTGCCAGCGGATGTGGCCACAAAAGAGACCAACGTAATTCACAACAATGGTATAAACTTTTGCCATCAGCTATTGCTTATCTTTATTAGCCATATAAAAGTATACTTGATGACACTATAAATTATGTTTTAAGGTTTTAACCCATCTTGGAATGAAAGCTTCCAGTTTGATGTCTATGTACCAGAGTTGGCACTGGTGAGATTTCTTGTGGAAGACTATGACTCCACATCTGATAATGAATTTATCGCCCAGTACACACTTCCCTTCACTAGTCTTCAAATGGGTATGTTGAAATAAATTCAACTTTTGTGAAAACATTTGAAACCATATTTTATGGTAAATTTGTCCACAGGTTACAGACATATTCCTCTACTGGACAAGACTGGGAATGCCCTTCCATCAGCAAGACTTTTTGTTCATGCCATGGTTATAGATGCTTAATGTCACTGGGGAAAAAAAAATTCTGCCAGACAATGATTTATTTTTTTTAATTCATGTTTTGATTTTGTTTTATTTATTGGCTTGTCAAAAAGTGGCACTAGATACATATATACATGCTGATCAAACTACACATTTTTATAACAATTTTTGGCGCAAATATTTCATTGTACAAAAGCAATAATCGCATAATTTTATGTTCCAATCTCATTTGAAGGTTTTCAAGTCTTGATTATGTTGAGATTTTAATGAATTCAGACATTAAGCATATCAAAACATTGTAGTGTGTGTACGTGTGTGTGCGTGTGTGTGTGTGTGCGCGCGTGTGTGTGCGTTTGGGTTCAGAGTTTAGGAAGATTATTTTTCTTGTAAAATCATCACTGTGCTATATTTTATGAATGAATATTTTGAATATTCAACCACCTGCTGTTTCATGTGTTGAATTCTTACATACGTGAGGTGAGTTGATGTCTTATCTGGTTGCCAATTCTGAAAGACACTTGCCTGGTGAGCCAGTCCCTCTTTGTAAATTATTAGCAAAAACGGTTGAGCACCAAACTTTTTCAGCTTTTATGGGGAAAGTCCCAAGATGACCTTGTTATTACAATTAAGACCAGATATACACCTCCTTCACCTATTCACTTAGTTTTCAATAGGTATTGTCACTTTTACTTTTAATCTGCCTTTGTGGTATGTGTTTCCATGTATTAACAGTCATACATTAACAATAATACACTACAATATGTAAAGTTAATATTCAGAGTGAAACTACTCTAGAAATATCTAAGTCACTCCTTGTTCAGGAGCAATTTAATGTGAACTTTGAGACACGCCCTTTGTACATGTTACAGTGCAGCCACTAAAAGTAGGTTATATGAAGCACTCACAATGTAGTTTGAATGAAAGTCACTTCAAAATGTATTCAAATGTGCTTTATTGTAACATGTCTGGGACAAAATGACAGTCTTCATGATTTAACAGGAAGTAAGTCAGAAGTAATGATTCTTTGGCCTTTGCTTAAAATTATGAATTTCAAAAACAAAAGACATGACAAACAGATCAAATGATTTTTTTTATTATGGAAATAGCCAAAAACGTATGCTCAGGGTGACAATATGCGGCCAACACTCAAAAGAAAAAGCCAACAAGAAGTGACAAGTGTTTAAAAGAAAACTTGTGAATCTGTCCCAGAATATTGACCTCAAACTCAAGTGTTTTTGAACTGTGTGAAATCAATGCAAATGAGTTGTGTGAAAATGAGTGAAACAAAAACAATGCTTGTGCTGACACGCATGCATGTCCCATGAGAGGACAAGACCTGACTCAGATTTTACTGAAGGCAAGAGAAAAGAAACTGTAGGGTGGAACATAGACAGGGAAAATGACAATGATGCAACATACTGAACCAAATACTGAATAAGAGGGTAGAAAAATCTGACCAATACAATGTCAGAAAGGAGACCACGGAGGTTGAGAAGAGTCAAACAATTTTTTGAAAAAGACATTGCACTGAACCACCTTGAGCACAACACTCTACAAACAATGAAAAAGAGCAAATATGTATTCAGATGTTTACAGGTTGCATCATTTCTGAAATGGTTTAGGTCGTCCCAATTTCACATTATAAAAAGGCATTTTGTTTCACAAATTTAAGAAACCAGAATACTAGAAAACAAACCCAATTAATAAACTGACTGAATAGACTTTAGTTTTGTCATTGTTGAAGATTCAGACAAAATTAGATTTAGGTAAATTTAGACAGTTTGTGCAACCACTCGTTTAAAAGATAATGTAATTGGCAACTCACTGTATATGAAAAGGAATACTGAAATCCATTAAGTATGAGCTGGGTTGGATCTGAACCAAAGGCATAATGTTAAGAAATGTACCTTCATAGGGATTATTGCCGCTGTGGTTGTGGCTAATGTTGCAGCATTCAGTTTGTGTGGCTCCTCTCAAACATAGGCACTGAGGTGACGAGCAGTTTAAAGTTTCGCTATGTGAACTCAACCCACCACTATTCTAAAATCCCCTACAATATCCTCATGAGAAGTACAAAAACATGGCACTAGACCTATTTACTGTCAGCTCAAATTAAACAGTAGGACACCCTTGCATCTGTGTACAACTCTGTCAAAGAAAATACAGGTAGCCACCATAGGACACAGTAACAAACACATACAAATGAATCAAAATTATAAACCTATAATAATGTTATGCTTACTAATGTAACACTTAGAAATGAAACCCTTGTAAAGACAAAAATAATTTCCTCATTTGGCAAAAAACAACACAAAAAATGCAAGACAAGAAGAGTAATGGCACAATTTTATCTGAGAGATGTTAAATCTACTCTCATGTGGCCATTGCAAACATATTCAGTTTCCTAAATCAAATAAGAGACAACATTCCTACAAATAATGAAAGCAGAAAGAACAAAGTTACATCTATATAATGGCACAAGTAAACTGAGGGGTAGAATACTATGAAGACGTTTACCCAGCGTTTGATGATCACAAAACTAAAGCCAAACTTTATATAAAGATAGTTCTGTGTCCACTTTAAAGCATATTTTTCTGTGAAAAGACTGTAATATGCCATGTACAAAACACTTCCTCAAATAAACTACTTTCAGACAAGGCACTTTACTCGGTAAGAAAAGAGTCACAGTCCTTTCAATCACCAGAAACTGCCTGCATAGCAACGACAAGGAAAAAATCTGTCAGACTTTTGTGTAGCATCACAAGAGGTCTCAAAAATGTTCTTTTTCTTTTTTGGTTTTTAAAACAAGCACTCTCCCATTACTAAAACTCTGTATGTTTGAAATAAAAACCAGAGTTCAATCCTCTTAGTAATTTTCTTCAATATTCTTGAGCTAGGATGCTCTGTTCTTATGTGGTTTAGTGACAGTGCTTCTGGGAGTTTGAGTTTCTGATGGCACTCGGGAGGCAAAGGCCAGTCTCCAAAGAGCAATTGGGTTTCCACAGTGAGACTCCAGGACTCCCCCTTGTGGCAGTGACAAAAGGGGCATGTTTTGGAGGATCTGCCTGAGTCCGAGAGGTGTGGCGTAGGTTTGAGGGCACAGAAGGACACAGAAGTGTGCAGATCAGCCATGGTGTTTAAGTCCATCCTGCTACCTGCTCCTGAGGTTCTGCAGAACGCCATACACCTCTTCTTCTTTGCTGAGTCCCTCAAAAAAAGGCAGCAGGTCCAGGAGCTCTGTGTCATTCATGTCGTCAAACCAGGACTGCACCGGCACCTGTAACAGGAGCAACAGTAGAAAAGAGTTTTTATTGTATAAGATAGTGGAATGTGCTGCATGATCATGTGACTATCAAAGTGCTTAGAATACAATACCAGATGGGTGTCTTTGGTTTTTTTGTTTAGTTTTTTTTAAATTATGGCTGGGTTTCAGATGACATCACAACCTTCTATGGGCCTATAATATTTACTAGAGATGGGGATTTGGAGATTATATGTAACCCCTATATAGATGTTACTTTATTATTAACATTATTATTTATGATTATTATTTTTTATTATACAGTATATTCAAACTGCCTCTATTTGCTGGTGTGACGTGATCCCACTCACAGCATTTTCAGGGTGAAATATGTAGGAAGCAGGCGAGTTGTCGACTATTATGACATTGTTGAGCTCTCGTCCGAGCCGGCTGAGGTCTTTGACGTAGTTGCCTCTGTGAAAAACACAGGACTCTCTGAAGAGCCGCGCTCTAAACACGCCCCACTGGTCCAGCAAGTCGGCCACAGGGTCTGCATACTGCATTTAAAAGACTTTGTTAGATAAATTAAGATGTAGACAGATTCAGAAGCATGCACACTAATAAAGAACCGAAGATTGACAATTTTCTACTCTATAAGCAAATTCACAACTGACTGCTACCGACTTTACACTACAGCTGTCCCTTCATAAACTTACCCATGCATTTTGTATAAGATGCAAAAGACGTAGAAAGTGAAGCAGAGAGGTATGAAGATGAAAACAATTATAGAGGAGACAAAAGAACCAAAGAAAATATTTGAGTTATACCTTAGCAAGACTGGCTGTAAACAGCACACACTCAAAAAGCTCTCCCATCTTTTGAAGAAACTCATCAACATGGGGCCTTTTCAGTACATACACCTGGAACAACAAAATTCAAGTTAACTGTAGCATTTTGGTGTATAACCAGTTGTAACTAAATAGGGTTTATTTATTTAGAGAATGTCAATACACAACATACAGTAGTAAATCTCACTACTAAAACTACAAAAAAAAAGAATTCACATTTCTCCCCACACAAGCAGGATCAGTGGCTGCCATCCAGTGCAAGTAATCATGAATAGGCTAACCAGGAACACACAGCCTATCCTGGATTACTTGAACTGGATCACCGCCTCCATCTTTGCCATCCTCATGAATCCTGTAAATGTAATTAACAATAGTGAAAATGTCTCTACATGACATGACATGACATACCTGATGAATTATGCCATCAATCTCCACAGGAACAATGAAATCAGCGTTGCTTATAGGCTAAAAAAAAGAGAAACAAAAGCAAAAAAATTAAAAAAAAAAACATTATTTATTGTAATTTAATCCTTGACCAGCAGAGGGTATGTCAGTGAGACAAATATCAAATTTACTACATGTTCATTTGCACAAGTAATTAAGAAGATTTAGGTCATTTTAGAATCCATTCTCTATTTGGAAGACAATTTCAAATAATTTAGCACTTAAATTGCGATGCAGCCATCCCACTTTGATGTTAGCAGCTACCATTTTTAGCTACATTTAAACTGCTCCACTCTTTAGTGTACCAGAGTAATACAAAGATAATTACACCAGGCTGAAATGAACCCCTCGTTTACCTTAAATGAGCTGTGGACGAGGGTTTCATCCAGGTCTATCACAACACACTTTTTGCCGTAATCAGAAATCTTCATCTCTGGCAGGAGGTATTTGGCTGGTGGCTAAAGAAATGTGGCAGAAAATAAACAAAGTGAATGAAGAGGAACATAAGGTGTTTGAGATGCAGAAAGAAAGCCAATTACATTTAAGGCTGAGCAGAAGAAATATACCATAGACCAAAGCTAAGATTGGCTCTCAAATAATTATGATATTAAAGGGGACATTATTCAAACTGATGATTGCAAGGTTGTAGGAAAGGCAGTTTTAGTGCACTTGAATTAAGCTGCCTAGGCTGCCACCATTAGAAGTAAGGATTGCCCCCATTCCATGCAACAATGCTCCATGCTGTAACAATGATATTTATCGAGCAAGGCTGAAATGATGTACAGTTTAATCAATAGCTAAAATCTACTGATTTGCCACTACACTGTTTAAAAGTAGTAAAACAGTATGGCAAATTGGAAGTATGGCTATTTACATAATGACTGCATACATTTTTATGGGTCTTTTCAAATATGGTCATTAGTGCTAGCAAGTTGTTACCAGCGGATCAAAAATGCAGACAGCATTTAACACAAGGTCCTTTAGACACTCTCTGCGCCGAACGCTACAATGTAGGGCTGCACGATATATCGAAAAAATATCATCATCGCGATAATAGCACGTGCAATACCCACATCGCAAAAATGCGCAATATTTTTTAATTGTTTTATGTGTAAATCATGACTTTATTGCGTTCTGGAGTTCACAATTCCGACGCGCCCTTAAACGTAATGTTTTGCTAGCTAGAGCGAGCGCGTGGACTCGCAGTGCATGACGGGAAAACACTACAGTCACCATGGCGGGTAATGAAGAAGTCAGTGAAGACGACAACAGCGAACAACTTGTGCCTAAAAAGCACAGCAGCTCCGGAATTTGGGACTTTGGCTTCAGACAGGACGACGTGTCACAGACACAAGTGCTGCGCAAGTCGTGCTGGAAAGTTATCGCAACGTCGAGAGGAAACACGACGAACTTACACAGCCACCTCGAACGCAACCACAGGGAGCTATACAGTGATTTTATTCAGTCAAAAACTTCAGCAACCAATGTTACGCAGGTACAGTCGCAAAAACGAAAAGCACAGACGAGCTTAAATGGAAGTTTCGCGTGCAGCACTCCTTATGAAAAACATCATAGAGGCAAACATGTGAATGTACGAAGCATTTTTTTTTTAGGTTAAAAGAAAATATCGCAATAATATCGTTATCGCAATGCTTGACACCCGTATCACATATCGCATTAATTTTCAATATCGTGCAGCCCTACTACAATGGACTTAAAATGGACCACTGCTTGGTGTCCATGAAGTATGCTGAGGAGAAGCCCACACAAGCAGGAAGTGCTGGCACCAACCCACTCAGCCACATGCACAGGAAATGGAAAAAAGGCAATACATACACTAGGGACAGGGATGACCTCGACCTGGTCACACTACAACACAAGAGAGATAGACACGGACACACAAAAATAAGGTGAGGGGAGAAAGAACTATTTAAATACTTCACAAAAAGGGAGGTTCAAGTCAATAACAAAAAACAGACAAAAGCTACACATAGGTTAAATAATCTACAGACTCAAAAGTCAAACATGGGAGAAGTGGAGGGGTTTGTCCAGGCAGCACACCTTGGGAGGGGATCCGTTCTCCTCGACAGGTGGAGGAAGGGCGCTGGTGTGGGAGTTGGCGGCTGGTGGCTCAACATTGTAATTTCGGAAGCAGCAGAATAATGTGCTGAAGATGCTCCGATTCCTCTGCTTCTTTAGGCTGCTTTTAGACTGTGATGCTGCAGAAATAAGAGATGGAAGATGGTTAAACTTAATGTAACTTAATGTGCAAAATGTTATGTGAGCTTGACATTGTGTGTAGATCTTAGAAAAGAATTACTTTAAGAGGAGGATAACAGTACAATAATTATTCCTATACTTACTGACAGTTTGTAAGGCCTCCCCCCACACACACTATAGGACTTTTCAATTTTAAGCAATTTTTAAACATGCGACAAAAACTCTAACCCTGATGCTGTTTTATTGGCAGGTGCAGTGATAGTGACACTTTATGGTTAAATTAAAAATCGTTGACGAAGTCAGGTCACGCCCCTCCAAAATCAGGAAGAAGCAGGTGGGATCTTAAATCGGGCAAATTATCCTGTAGTGTGTGCTGATCTTTGTGGGACTGACTGAGGTTGTGCTGAGGCATTGATCAGAAAGAGCTTCAGTTATGATCAGTTCAGCTTAGTTCTCATACCACAACTATGGCATGGGGCCTAAATAAGACTTATTAATAGTGACAAGTTAAGAGCTGCACACTCCTCCTCTTCATTTGCCCCGTCTTGCCTTTCTGTGAGCGGATTGGCCCACAGGTCTCCATTTTGAAAGCATGCTTTATTCCCTCCCAAGTTTGAACTGGCAGGTGAGTGACTGAAGCAGCCTGGACATGCACGAGGGGGAGGAGAGCCCGAGTCTGAGCGAAGGAGGCTATACAAGGGTGCATTCCTCTCTACCCACTCGGCCCTCCAGCCTTCAAGACCAAGAATGCTTTCAAAGTGTGAGCCAGCAGAGATGTGGCTTTATGTCATGTGTGCCTCTGAGTGTGTCTGCATCATGAATGTTGGCAGTACTCTGAACTCAAACTATTAAAAAAATACGAAATTGTGATTTTTTTGCAATTAGATTTGTGATTCAATTTCACATTTTAAAACGAGTCCAGAAGAATTAACAAAAATACTGAAATATGAACTGGCAAACAAATACAAGATTCACATTTCAAATTAGGTTCCTATACTGTGATTAAATAATAATACTGCATGTTTCCGAAGCCTCATGTCATATGAACACCACAATATTCTATTCTTTTTTCATTGTTGGTCTTCATTGAGGTGGCTCACTTAAAACTCTCAATCATAACAAAACATTACACAGGATAATATTAGGTGGTGTTAAATTACATATTTATGTAATCTGCTCTCCAAGTGGTTACATGTGACTGTATTGCAGAGGAGCAAAGACAAACAGACTTCCCTCATCCAAGACACTTCCTTTGGCTCAAACCCATAAGGTGGTTGTAAAATGAAACCAAAACAACCATTGCTGCCATGTAAACAGCGTGGCAAAAACAGAGGAATAATGCCCAGCTGACTCCTCACAAGTACGCAGCAGCTCTACTGAGAGCTCCTCAACCCCTTCCCAAGAAAGCACCCAGCCTCCTGTGACTTTAGAAGACCCTTTTCAGTCTTGAGTATTCTTGAGGTTCTTGTTCACTCTGAACTTTTGGACAGATGAAAGCAAAGAACTCACAAATGGCTCAGAACATCTAACTGCTGATGCTGCAACAATCAACCTCCCAATCCCATGTTTTATTTTTCTCTCTCATTATCAAAATTAAATACTTCATCAATGAGGAATGTGTAATTACTACTTCCAATTTATTCTCCATGTTTTGTGATTGTGACACTTTTGAAAACATAAAATGTAAAATTCAGAACTATATCCCAATAACAACAATATTCAAAATTATGGCAAAGTCCGGCAAACTTTTGATTAACATCCCTGGAAATGTCTTAAAGGGCCAAGAGTCTGGCGGTAGGCCTCCACCCAGAGAACCCAAAGCTCTTTTAATTTTTTTTTGCATTTATTAGCACTCCAAAGATTATAACACATTTAAATTGCCAATACAGTGCCCTAAATATAAATTAATTAAAATTAAATTTGCTCCACTGTTTGTATAGGGAAAATAGCAGTTTTAGAAGATGTCACAAATATGACACAATAACACATGATTTAACAATCAGCATATGGCCGACAATGGCGTAAATACAAATCACCTAGGTATGTAATGATCAAAGTTAGGAAAAGGCTTTAGATGTATCGTTAAAGTAAAACAATGTCAACTTTTGTAATGTTGCATTTAGAAGTCAGGAAATCACAGACCTTTAATTTAATTTTTACATGGGGGCTTTTTTTTCCCCTTTTCCCATGCATGAAAGTAAGTCACTTGAGGGTCCTCCTGGTGAAGGTCTGCACACAGATCCCTCTCAAAAAGGGTAGAATAATCACTTTTACGTATGTAACTTTGACTAGAGATACAATCTCTCACATTTAGTATGAAGCAGTCATCAGCTTTTTCCTCTCGACTAAAACCAACTTTCAGTGATTTCAGCAATGAGACTAAGGTACTGCCACAAAGACAGTGGTAGAAAAAAAGAGGTCACCTTACATAAAACAAAGTTGTTACAGTATAGATGTGGTTCAATAACATCTGCTTTCATGCACTCTACTCCTGCATCTATGAGGCCCTCTGAGATAATGACAGAGAGGAGGAACTGTTGATTTAAATGGCAAAACAAGACAAGAGCAGAGTGTTTTACCCAGAGAAGTACCCAGAGAAAAGTATATAAAAAGTGAAAGCTTGGAAAAGTAGATTTTTAAAACTTATATGTTTTGATTTTGTTTAGAACAATTAGTGCCACTTTTTTTAAACTACTACCCAGTGAGACATGCTAATAACAGAGCCTTCCTTCAAACACAAAGGGCAACTACATATAGTATATTGGGCTAAAAATCTTAAGAGGGCCTATACAGTCTGTACAATGACGGAGAAGAAGAGACAACGGGTTGAATTTGTACCCATTTGTTTTTGTTTGAAATAAGGGGTCACTCTCCACAATCACAATATTTTCTTTAACTGTTAATATGAGACAATTATACAGGATTTCAGACTGTTCCCTGTAGTTTTACTAACCTAACCTGTGAATCATAATGGTTAAGAATATGAGACATGGTGAAATAATAGTCATTGTTGTCATCAGTGAAAAGTTATACTGACTGTGAGGTCAATGGTGCCCCGGACCACAGGCCAGAGGCTCTAAATTTAGGCTGGAGCTTGGCAGCAAAAAACAGTGTTCAAACAGGAGACACATGTCGTAAGGCCACAGGCTGAGCCACGCTGGCCAAAGGTGGTCATGGTCTGTCCAGACAAACTGGAGCCTGGTCAACTAAAGCACCATCACCACCGTCACCTGTCAAACTCCCAAAATCCTTCTCACACAAACAAAAGTGCAAAACAAGACAACAAGCACAACAATATATCTATATGTATCTCTAACCGGAAGTAAATTACCTCATGAAATCATTTTTTATAACTTTTCAAATTCAAACCTGCAGGTGTAGGAGGATTGGCAGATTTGGTAATGGAGCTATTAAAGTCAAGTTACATTGTGCTATATGATAGTGAAGTAAGTAATACTGTAGCAATTACTGTATTCCTGCATAATCCTCTAGATTCTAGCAAGCAAACTGTAATCTGTGTAATCTGCTTGCAGATTGCTTTAACCCTTGAGAGATTATCAGAAATAAAAGGAAAACAAGGCATTCTTATAACGTTCTCTTTACTACAGTGTAATTGTGTATGTAGTCACTGACCTGAACAGAATAAAGATCAAAGTGGACATTTTTAGTAGATTTAGTAGAAAACAAATATAAAGAGCAACAAAGAGTTCACGAATATCTTTGTAAAATTCTGCCGATGACCCATTAAAGGTCACTCTTCTTGTATTGTTGCTGGTATCCATTCAAGAGCCATGCCAATCACGACTTTCACCTATTACAAAGTTGAAAACTTAGTTAAATATTGAGATCATGGTCTACAATGGTGGCATGAAATATCCAATTATGATTTATTTCTGTAACATGTCTTTTTCACACAATACAGGACATAGAGGGTGATGGTCTTTAACGCCAAAAGGCAAATGTATTGTTGTGCTTTGAGGTCTCATATTACTAATGGTCTCAGAGTTGAGTAGGTTTGACTCTGATACAGTTACGGGTTTCTGGGACTTTGATGACTGTCAAAGAACCCTGAGGAATGTCACTAAATGGGCATCTGAAGTTCTGACTCCCCCAGAATGTGTATAGATGTGTCAAGTGATAACCATTAGCACAAATATGAACTCACTAACGAGTCAAAAGGTCATAAATATATATTCATCATACGAATTTGATTAATTGAAAACATCACAAATTAACACATTTTAGTATTTTTTTTTAAATTCTGGGCCTATAAATATTTAGTGTTTTTTTTTATTATTATAAGTGCAGTTTTGATATTTTTAAATCTTTATGACAAGACAACGAACAAGTAGTTATGTCAGTGTATAATCTAGGTTGTTTTTGTTATTGGACAGAAACATACAATGTGGGGTCAACATTTACTTCTTTATTCATGTGAAACGCTGTAAAAATGACAATCACAAACCACCTATGAATTTGACGGTTCAAAACTAGTGTTACTTGGTGAATAAAGACCATCACAAAAGCATTAGCAATCGTCTGTCATACAGATAGTAGGAACAGTATACCGTGAGGGCTAACAGAGTTTTGGAAAAGCTAAATTACAACTCAACAAGCAAAATAAATAACGATGCAACGCGCTATTACTACACCCAGATACGCCTTGCAAAGTGATGCATTTTCATAAGCACACCCCTGAAGAGCCGCTCATACAAACTTGTTGCATCTCAAGTTTATAAACTATGAACTGCGCTTTTTTAAATCAACATTCAAGCATTTAACCAGTAGATCAATCTCTTGTGCAAGACACAGCTATCAAGCGTGAGCTAATGCTAGAAGTGAAAGTGACTAGCACGCTACCAGTGGCAAACAAGTGTCCAGTTAGTTTATTCTTACCTTTATCTTGGTTAAAGGCTAATATTTCCTCCTCCTTCGGGTTGGAAACCTGGGTTATTATGGACATGTGGTCCATTTAGGCGGGTGATTTTTGCGGCTTTGTTTTCCAGAGCGTATCCGTGCTAGCGCGCTTTCTTCGTGTGCTAACGTTAGCTTAAAGATGGGAGCTCGGAGCTAGGCGCCGTGCGTCACCGTCTGTCCGAGGCGCAGTGTTGTGGCAGCGGGGTTAGCCAGCCAGCAAGCACGGGGGTGTGTGGAAGCCAGACAGGGAATGTCATTTATGACCCGTCGCGAATTGGCGTATATGCAAACGAATCTATTGGAGTAAAAAAATAACTATATGTAACTTAAAGAAAAAACAACGCTGCATCAACCCTTCGCTAAAGTTAGCAACTAGCCTTGTTAGCAAGTTAGTGTTAGCGGTGAAGCTCAGATGATCCAAATGTACGGCTACGCTGTGCCAGCCAGAAAACGACTCTGTAAACTACAGGAAGTCAGTCAGAGAGATGCTCAATCCAAGTTCCAAAACCCTTAAAACAAAAACATGCTCTTAACTCAACTTAGACCTGGTTCAAAATAACCACTTATAGAAAACACTCCTTTACAATCACTCAAGGCTACATGGATGATTCATGTATTAACCAAATTATCTAAATTATCTACAGAAGATCGTAAAAAATCTGATCTGGGTTTTATTTTTTCAAATGTTCAAATATTCTTAAAACTTTGATCCAAGCATAAATTGGGCTATACAAAGAATCTTGTCTTTTACTCATGTTTTTTTCTAGTTGGCTTACTACAATTTTAGAATACGATTTTATGGACCCAAATGTCCCTAGTAAAATACAATAGCCTTCTAATAAAAACAACAACTGTGATTCATTTGTGCAGAAACCTATATCAGAAATATATTGTAACAAAAACTTTTAGTAACAGGAAGCAATATATAATACATTTTTTTATTTTTACTCAAAAGTTTATTGACTTATGCCTTCTGGACCCTAAGGGATTCAACAAGCTATTAAACAAGGTGCTTTTCCTTCCTTGATAAATGTAATTGACTTGACTTAAAATGTCATCAATTAATGCACTTGTGTGATTTTCTTACTCACTGGAGCAGGCGGAATAATCAGTTTACACTCTGCACTACAGTAGAAATGGCAAATTGATGTATTATGAAGTCGCGGTTAATTCGAGGTACAGTGGCGCCCCCAAGTGACACAGCCTGCACTGCAAACACTGCTCTTTTTCTGATGAAGTGAGCGACTGATGTTTGCGTGGGTGCTTTAATACGCTGCAATGCACTCACAGCCTATTAACTGTACGCTCGTTTTTATATTATTCAGGCCTCCCTGTAGTGCAGCATTATTAACAGTGATGGTGCGTGCATTACTCGCCTTATTAAAAAGAAAACACAAGAATGGATGCAGTCACTGATGCTTTACTCCTATTTGCCTCCTCCACTGTTACTGTACTGTGTGCTGTGGACCACCCCTCACTGCTGAGCTGTAGTGAAGGATAAATATATCCCCCACCTCCACCTCCTCCCGCCGTGAATCCGCAACATCCTGACTGGCCCAGGCTGGCGAGCAGCAGCGGCAAGCCCCCCAAGACGGATGAAGTGAACCTGCTCTTCCTTCATACCCCTTTAAGATACATTTTCTTTTTTTTTTATAACTCAAGAACCGGGCTACAAACTCCACAAACACCGTCAAAACAATTAAGTCGATGCAAGGTTAGTAAAAGAGAATGCTTTAATTTAAGTTAAACGAGTAAAATTGGCACAGGTCAGTGTGTTTGTGTCTATGGGCATGGGAAAGAAAATCACATTTGTATGCATGGCGCTTTGCTGGGGGCGCGCAGACATGGTGGAGGTAGGGATTAGATTTGCTCCAACACCGTGAAGTTCTAGTGCGCGCCACAAACAAAGTTGATGTTGCCTGATAATAAACATAGACCTATTCTGCGGTAGCCAAAGTATAATTTCTTGTTCTGTACACACCATTTGTGGACATACAGTCATGGCTAATTATTCTTGAAGTGAGTCCCAAGCGCCTCTCACATGGATCACATAGCACTGCAGCTGCGCTCTGTGTACAGCAAGACCAACTGTGAGAGCTATAATAGGAAGGAGGGGTAGAGTTGCGCAGCTGACGAGGCTGATTCTGAGGAGCCGCTCTACTGCAGACCTATTTAAGTGCCTGCCTGATTCTCTTGGCTTATGGTAAAATGTCAGCTCACAAAATTGTGTTATCACGGTCCTTTTAAATGAAATATGTACCTAAAAATATAGGAAATGTTGTTAAACAGCTTTAGACTGTGAGTAGATAGATGCACTACAAATCTTTGTTTTACCACAACCCACTTGGTAAATAACTTCTCAAAAGTTCAATCATGCACACACATTTTCAAACTGGTTTAGTCAGTATTTCATGAATGGTAAAACAATGCCTGATTATTTCACACTCATTTCCGTTTTAACAGTCTAGTCTCACACATACGGCCATTGCTGAATAAAACTGCATTGTATGAGCTATTGTACTGTATTGGTGTAACAGACTCACTCACTCCTGTGTGCAGAGAAACCATGGGGATTAAAGCTGCTCTCCCCAGATATGAACTGTATCTCTACACTGCAGTGCTGGCCGGGGCCTTGATATGGGCAGGCAGTTGGATACTTGAAGCTTCAAGTGGTGAGTTGTATGACTAAAATATTTAAAGCACATACACTGTCCACACGTCAGCCTTAAAAATACCCACACATGCCACATTTAAATTAACCCTGTACAACATACTAAGCAGTGTTATACAGGCGTGAAGAATGAGTTCATCTCTTTCTGTTAGAAATATTTATGGATTATATAATCATGATAATTTTCCCAATGGATTTGTTTGAATGTGGTGACACACTGAGCTAATTAAAGCCCCTATCAGGAATGTAAAGCACATCTTGTCATGAGCGGTTTCAGAGTAACCCAGTGAATGGCACGGCCTGTCACTCACTGAGGCATATTGTTATTCACTGTTTTGCACCAACTACTCTCCCCCCCTGCCTTTATATCTCCTAAAATGGTCACCCTGACACTACAGCCTCTGTGGCTCTAGTCACTTTGAAGGCGCTTTTATAAGTTTGATTTTGTACATACAAACAAAATCCCCCTTTTTACTCAACACAAACACAGCATTTCAATATTCTGCAAGTTTCATCTCAGGAATGTCTTAATGCTTTTCAGTTATAAAGATTAATAAATATTTAAAAATCTGTTTTAATTCTGCCCCAATGCTGAGTTAATCTCTAAGAGTTATTAACACAATGATAGAAGACAAAAACACATAGAGTGCCCCAGTGAATTATATAATACAAATTGATCCAACACCTAAAATCATTGCATGGAAAACCCATCAATTACATTATGTAATTTGATGCACAGGGGCACTCATCACACAGGATCCTTTTCTTTTATGACCTCTGCTGTTTTGTCTGATCAGAGAATATAAACAGAAAGGCCTTCAAAGACAGTGTACAGCCGGGATGGCATTATTTTGGCAGGAAAATGGTAGGTGTCCCTATCATATATTCATAAGCCTGTTGTAACATGAGACTTTATCTTATGATGATGCTGGTTCTTCACAGGATGCAGCAGACTTTGAGTGGATGATGTGGTTCACTACATTCCGCAACCATATTCTCTTTGCTCTCACTGGTCATGTGATCTTTGCCAAAATTTTCTCTATCGTGGCTCCAAAGGTGCGTGCATGTGTTTATATTCACAGTGAGCTTTCCTAAACCATGATTTAAAAAAATAATAATAATCATAAAAATCAAGACACATCAATTTAATTGACACATTTGTAAATTTAGTGTTGTCTGTAGTTGCATGTGTTTATATGTATCCTGTTTCAAGGTGCATACCTGTTTAGTTCTGTATTGTGAGTTAGTAATGTGTGTCATTGTACATGTATGTATCATATTTAAAACAATTAACCATGTTTTAAATATCTTTCTGTCTTATTTCCTGCTTACTATGAAGATTGGTATAGATGGATGTAAGGTAACAATAAAGCATGCATGCAATTTTTGCATACAGTCTGCATTCATACCATTTGTTCTTTTTCAAATCGTTTTTTGATCATTTGTTCATTTTTAAATATCCATTTAATAATTGTGATATAGTTTTGTCCCTCCATTATGTATAATTATGCAATAAAAGACACATTTGTAAACTTATGTTCTTTGTTAATTGTGCTGACTCTGGTCCCTCTTTGCCCACAGCACAGATCCTTCATCTTTGGTCTATATGGAGCGTTGGCTGTTTTAGTGACTATGGGATGGACCTACATGGCCCTGGTGCTGTCTCACTGCCTGGTGCTTTACAGCGTCGCTCTGGTCAAACAGAAGTGGCTGGTGTTTGTTGCAGGCCTCACCACTTTGGCTTCAATTAAGTTAGAGCCGTATAACTCCTGGCAGGTGAGCTGATAAAGAAAAGGCAGCATGAGCATGAACAATAGACAGGGCACAAGTATGACTGAAGACAGGAAACAGCTGAAACTCCACAGAAACCCTGTCACTGTAAACACATCATAACTGGCTATTATTTATTATAAATTGTTCTTTCCATTGAACTGTTTTCAGTATAACATATTGGATGTCATCAATTTTGTGGCCCTTTCTGTGTGGGTTTTAGGAAACACTGGTGACAGGCAGCTTCGACCTGCAGGACGTCCTGTTTTATGGGGGTGTTGGCTTCAGTATCATGCGCTGTATGAGCTTTGCTCTGGAAAACTGTGAGAAGAAGGAAGGCAACTACAGTGTCTGTGATTTACTTAAATACAACTTCTACCTCCCCTTCTTCTTCTTTGGACCCATCATGACGTTTGACAAGTACCATGCACAGGTAAGGTGTAAGAGAAGAATAATTACACAAAAATAGACTGTACTGACTGTATTAGTATAAATACAAAAAAAGCTTTATTATTACACAGGCCACCACTACTAAACTGACACGTAAGGAGAGGGAGATGTGGAACATCACTAGTAAAGCCCTGCTGCACCTTGGGGTCATCCTGGTGGTGGATGTCTTCTTCCATTATCTGTACATTTTAACAATCCCCAGTGACATGAAACTGGTTGCAAAGCTTTCAGACTGGTGTCTGGGTATGTGAAAGTGCACCATATTGGTGTTGTGTAATCATTTGTGTGCTTTGTTTATTTTTTTATGTTATTTGAAATGATCCTTCAGCTGGTCTGGCTTACTCTAACCTCGTGTATGACTGGATCAAAGCTGCTGTCATGTTTGGTGTCATTAACACTGTTGCCACTCTGGACCACCTGGACCCTCCTCAGCCTCCCAAATGTATTACCATGCTCTATGTCTTTGCTGAGACGTAAGCATCCCCTATATGTACTTTTTAATCTGTATTCACATGAAATGTAATGGTATGTTCAACATCTTTCCCCCCCAGGCACTTTGATAGAGGCATCAATGATTGGCTGTGCAAGTGAGTGTTCAAAGTGTCATGGAACAGACTAGTTTGTGAGTTAGCTGTTCAATGTGTGAATGTTTTATAGGTACGTGTATGACTATATTGGTGGAGATCATGACAAAATCTTCAAGGAGTTTCTGGCCACTTTCTGCACCTTCTTCATCACCACTTTGTGGCTTGGGCCATGTCAGCTGGTTTACCTCTGGTCTTTCTTCAACTGCTTCGGTCTAAACTTTGAGCTGTGGGTGGCTAAACTGTTCTCTATTCCACCATTTTCTACCATTGAGGTAATATAATATATAGTACATAGTACACACAGTATATATGTCTTGATGTTTATGAATTTGTTTGTTGTTTCTTGACCCCAAGCATATTATGGGCGAGGCAATGTCGCGCAGGATCAGGGGCGTGTTCAACGCTGCAAACTTCTGGGCCATCGTCCTCTACAATGTCCTCTCCCTCAACAGCCTGGAGTTTGCCAAACTTGTGGCAAGAAGATTGATTTTCAAAGGTAATACCAGGGGTATATACCAGGAAATTGTGTTATGTTGTTGGCATACTCATGGTATAGTGAAAGTTTAGTCATTACATTTCTTGTGTTCATTCACAGGTTTCCCTCTGTCCACATTGTCTGTGTTGATGGTGACCTACTGCGGTGTGCAGCTGGTGAAGGAGAGAGAAAGACAGCAAGCCTTACTGGAGGAGCCAGAGCCAGAGAAACCAGCAGATGCCAAAGAAAAATCAGAATAACATTATTAGACAAAAACCTTTTTAGCCATTTACTGGTTTTCGTCACTGCTCTGAACATAGCTTCTCTGAACATGTGCTGTTCACGGCCTGTGTTCTGAGATGAGGGCATCAATGAGAAGAGAGGTAAAAGTTTGTTTTTAGAGAAGCTAATATATGGAGCTGTGAGAGATCCTCAAGTGCACTTCCTGTAGACAACCGGTCCTGGCACAAACCCACCGACAGTGCATTTGCAGTTAATTTTAACCAAAAAAACATTGTTGTGAATATAAAGAACGTAAAAGAATGTAAGAATGTAAAGATAGGGCTGATACCTCAAGGAAAATATGAATTTTATGCATTTGGTTTTGTCCTGTGTTTTCGGGTACACAATTGTATTAATCTTATAGTATCTTTGACACTTATAATTCTTAAAATGACACCCTAGTCAAACTTGAATCCAAGGAGCTGCTTACAGATATGAGAGAGGAGGAAAGGGTGCTGTGGAGTGTTCATCTCCATTTTGCTTGAAAATGAATGTTTTGTATTTGTCCTCTGTTAGTGAGCAAAGATAAAATATTTTACAGTTACAATATTGTTCTACTACTGATCTAAACTATGCAACAGGTTTACAGTGTGGCAACTAACGGGTTTGCTGAGATTAAACAGCAGATTATTGACCACGTCGATGTGACCTGAGAGGTGTTTGGGACAAAAATGCAATTACTTTTAGAGAATTACAACTTCAAACTACAAATTCAAATATGTTTTTTGTTTGGTTTGAAATAAAAATTTTATTTTAACTACATGTTCCTTATTCTTTCAGGTGGTTAGTAGTTTGTTCAACATTTCCTCTATAAATGTAAACGAACACCACGGTGATGCTGCAATTACACAGCTTCACCACTAGACGACGACAAAAGCGCCATACACTGGGGAGCGCGTTCAGACTCGCACAAAAGCGCAGCATGGCTTGACCAAGTATGAACACAGCTGAATCCACACACTCAGACATGGAACTGGGACTAAATCTGGAAGTAAATTTGAGAAGAACCAGGACTACAACAGGACCACACCAAGTCTACATCAGGACCCAAAGGAACTCTCAAAACAGGACCAACCCAGGACAAGAGAACGCGCGCTAATTGTGCGTACACTTGTTTGTGCCACTAGGGGGCACCGTGGCTCTGTGGGTGGCACTGGAGGCAGCGCGTGACAGGAGGAGCTTTTCAAACAGCTTCAACAAATGGCACAGGTCTGGTTTTGGACTGAAAACATCAGTTACTGGGTCATTACATTATGGGTTAATAATACATAGAGCACACACAATGTCATTTGAATTTAATTAAGTTACACATTCATTAGGCGTAAATAACATTAGGGAAATCAGCTCGGCCTATGTAACATATTTAGAAAATAGCATGCTGGCAGATAATTTGTCATATTCTCATCACACGCCTCATAATATTGAATTTAACTGGTCATGTTTAGGGTTTTGCCATCCAATAAAAAGCCAGACCAAAAAGCTTTGGAAATCTGGGTCATGGCATTAAAAAAAAATAAAAATCTATTTTAACCATATAGCTGTCAGGAGGATTAGGGGCGAAACAGTAGCTCATTTGGTACAGTGCTCGTCCTCTGATCTGATCCACTGACTCATAGGTTGGTGGTGCAATTCCAGCCACAAATGTGTCCTTGGGCAAGATACTCCCCCCCCAGTCTGGGACTTGCCCCCATGCGTACACTATGTGTGTGGCTCCTTAAAGTGGTCTGAGAGCTATGAAGGTAGAAAAGTGCTATATAAATGCAGCTCTTTTTGGATTGTCAATATGTTGATATTCAACTATCCCAACTTTCATTTACACTTGATATAAACAAATAAAAATAAGAAATTATAAAATGAAATTAACAAATGTATCATATTATAAAGCGTCCATCCATATTTCACTAAAGCTCCAATATTTTCAAACTTTAGTAGGAAAGAAAATCTGCTGTTAAAGGCAAAGGAGATTTCTTGACAGTGTTCAGTGTTAAAAAACTTGATTTATGTTGTGAATAAGTTTGTGTATTATTTATAAGTTCAGATCAGATGAGATGTTACCGTCTTTCCTAAGTACCTGGCATCCCCGTCTGATGTACAATATAATGTCTAAGATATTCTCAACATGTTGCTCCTGTCAACATTTTAGTGCAGTTGGTAAGTTTTCTCTGTCACCCAAATAGATTCTTCGTCTTTGTGAGTCTATAAATACACTGGCAAATTGAGTGACAGGCACAGACAGCTGCAGCTCTTGTCCACGAGGTCTACCCCACCCCTGGGAACCTGATCCAGCTCTGGGGTCCAGTCCCTCTCTGTTGTGGGGAGCAAGCAAGAGCCAGGACGCCCCTCTGAGCCTCCTCTCTCCCCTGCTACCAAGACCAACGGGACAAAATGGCTGCCATGACCATTGATCCGGTGGAGCAGCCTCGTATGTATCAACAGACTCTGCTCCAAGATGGACTTTGTGACCTGCTGGAGAATGAGAAGTTTGTGGATTGTGTCCTCAAAGTGCAGAATAAGGAGTTCCCCTGTCACCGTCTGGTCCTGGCAGCAAGCAGCCCGTTCTTCAAAGCTATGTTCCTGTCTGAGCTAGAGGAGAGCAAGAAGCGTGAGATTGTCCTCAAAGATGTAGAACCTGGGATTTTAGGAATGATTTTAAGGTATTTATACACTTCTGATATCAATCTAACAGAGCAAAATGTCCAGGATATCTTCATGGTGGCAAACATGTACCAAATACCATCCATATTTTCAGTCTGTGTGTCCTACCTTCAAGAGAAACTAGTACTTGGGAATTGCTTGGCCATCTTCAGGTTAGGGTTGCTTCTGGATTGTCCCAGGCTGGCTCTGGGTGCAAGGGAATTTATATGTGAGCGATACCAAGTTGTAGTGAGGGACCAGGACTTTATGCAGCTCAGCCCGAGTGAGCTGGCCATCCTCATTACTTCAGATGCCCTGAATGTGGACAGGGAGGAGATTGTGTTCGAATCCCTCATGGACTGGGTCAAACATGATGAGAACAACCGGCTGAAAGATCTGCCAGAGCTTCTCCACTGTGTCAGGTTTAGGCTTATACCTTTGGATTACCTCAAGGATAAAGTAGAAAAACACCAATATATTCGCTTCAGTCAAGAGATGAAGAAGGATCTAGAGCTGGTCAAAGATGCCCACAAGGGACGGTTGCCAAAACCCCAAAAGCACAATTCTGAAGGGGCAGCAGGAGGTGAAGGTGAAGATGAGGAAGACGATGAAGAGGGGTACCTTCCTGGTATCCTCAACAATAACCCTCGTTTTGGAATGTTCGAGCTGGAACTGATACTCATGATCAGTGACACAGGGACGGTGGCATACGACCCGGTGGGGAACGAGTGTTTTGTGGCGTCAGAGTCCACAGAAATCCCCAAGAACCACTGCAGCCTGGTGACCAAGCAGAACCAGGTATTTGTTGTGGGTGGCCTACTTTTTAACGAAGAGGACAAGGATGAACCATTCAGCTCATACTTTCTACAAGTAAAGTATCATCAAAAACACTGCTAAACATGCTATTTACTTGTGTGTTTATTTGGCTAATGTTTTTTTCTCAGTTTGATCCAGTGAGTTCAGAGTGGCTGGGGATGCCCTCACTGCCCTCCCCGCGCTGTCTCTTTGGGATGACAGATGCTGAAAACTCCATCTTTGTGGTGGGAGGCAAAGAACTGAAGGATGGAGAGCATGTGCTGGACTCCGTCATGATCTATGACAGACAGTAAGCATCATGTCAATGAGAAAAGGTGTTTGGGTTGGATAAGCCCCAAAGCAAATTTAGCAACAGAGCTTTGTTAAATATGAAGTCAAGGAAGAGTGAAATGCAAAAGGTCAGGCAACGTAGAGATATAGGTAATATTAACTCACAGTGGAGCAGATATAATAGTGATAAATCCAGTTAAAGGGAATCTAAAACTATATATACCCTAATCTTGAATTACGATCATTGTTAAGAGTACTTAGTTTAAGGATTAGCCTACCTTTTCTGCGCACAGTTGGCAAATAACATTTGTATATCTCTCACAAACTCTTATGGGGTTGTTTAGTACTGTGCCATATGTAAAATGATGAAAATTATTATACATGACATGTTTTTTGACTTACAATGCATTTGTGTTCAAATGTTTTCTAAATGAAGTAATGCATAGCAACAACTCTTATTCCACAGGTCTTTTAAATGGGGTGAGTCTGATCCACTTCCTTATCAAGTCTATGGACATGGCACTGTTTCACACAATGGTCTGGTGTATGTGATTGGCGGAAAGTCTGAGAGCAAGTATGTGACTCCGGTTCTAATATTAACATTTAAAAGTGCACTATGTAACTTTTCAGGTTACACAGTCAAAATGTTATTAATTTCTCTGGAATGTTTCACAGTATGAAATTAAACTTATTTATTTACTTACATCTGTTTCTTACACGTAAATACCTTGAAAATCATGCATTATTACTGTGAGTGGGATCGTGTCATTATGTGTTCACAGTATGTGTAAATTTAGCTATTATATAGGCTTAATCCATGGACACAAGCGGTTAACAGACTCTCTAAAAAGTTACATACTGCACCTTTAACCAAAAATATATCTTGGATTTCTAATTCACTGAAAACTTAATTAAACAGGAAGTGTATGAGGAGAGTGTGTATGTACAACCCCACAAAGTTTGAGTGGAAGGACTTGGCCCCGATGAGCACAGCCCGCGCCCTCTTTGGAGTCACAGTTCATGAGGATCAGATCTATGTGGTTACTGGGGTAACGGACTCAGGCCTCACCAGTTCTGTGGAGGTGTACGACATCGCCACCAACACGTGAGTAACACAAGTAAAGTAACACTTTGTATCACACAATTACACTTTCAACTAACTTTATCGATCCACAAGGTAAATTGGACATTGGACATAGTAGCTCACCACAATATAATATAATAAATTAAATTACTAACATATATTATCGTCTTTTTGGGTCAATAATAAATATTCTTCCTAGATTTTTCCATGTTGTTTTTGGACATTCATAAAAAATGTACTGTTCAAATTAAAATAAATTTTTATTAAATTTAATATTTCCACAAATGCTACTTTCACTATAGCACAGGCCATCCTTTATTTTATTCATTTTATTTATTGAATTTTTTAAAGATGCAAGATTCAAGATTCAAGTATTTTATTATCATTGGCACAAAAGAACAAAGAAATTGCGTTGGGAGCATCCACATACGTAGTGGTAAAGTGCAAAGTAGTAAAGTGCAAAACCAAGATAACCCCTAAAATCCCCGGTGTGAACATTTATCACAGTGCGTCATCAGTACAACCACAGTATCGGCAGCAGCATCAGGGCAGGTTATTGATAAAGTGCATTAAAGAGCAGGGACATTCAGACAGATACATGAGAATAGTGACAATATGCAGCAGTGTATGACCAGTTCAATGCTATTGATTGGTGAGTGTGGTTGTTGGTCATTGTCCATGGGAGGGGGGCAGAGAGGTGGGGGCAGTGTTCAGCAGTCTCACAGCTTGAGGGTGTGTTTGGAGACCCAACAATACAAATATAATATAATACAAAAAAGTAAAAACGTATCTAATTTGATCTTAAAACAGTACCTATTTAAGTGTAAAATCCTTCAGTTGTCCAGGTAGAATCCAGGAGAAATTAAATTTGTCAACTTGTACCTAAACAGTATATGGTCTTGATAATAACAAAATATAATTTTCTATGCCAATTTATTGCTTGTTTTTCAAAATGGGAGAAAAGAGTATGTGCAGCACTGTTTAACTGCAGACATGAGTGAACATTAATGTCTAAAAATAATTCACTAGAGAAGTTAGGTAAGAGTAAAATAGCTTTAACTTATTCATTTTAACCAGTCGAGTTTTGTTTGTTTACCTTGGTGTAAATTCTTAGTGCTTCTTTCCAACTCTGAATAGACGGATTGTTTTCATGCTATTTTGAGACAACACACCTGTGGACAGTAAGCAAATGACTTATACAATAGTTGACCCTTGGGGCATAAAATAGCAGTACATCCTAGCATCATATGTAAATCTGGTGTTTGATTAAAGAACCATAACTTCTTTATTTGTGTGTTGATATTTTAAGATGGTCAGAGTTCACAGAGTTTCCTCAGGAGCGCAGTTCCCTCAACCTCGTCTCCATGGGTGGGTTTCTCTACGCCATTGGAGGATTCGCCATGATGCCCACAGAGACCAGTGAGGAGCCTGTACCAACAGAAATGACTGATATCTGGAGGTGAGGCACCCACATTTGTGCCATTACCTGTTCATTTTTTATTCATTTATCAATGTGGCAAAAAGAGTTACACTATGTACATTTTGTGGTGTAGGATCTGCCACCTGGTTGTGTTCATGGAGATGCTATTGTTTTGTTTAAAATGTTTCTCAGTATGGCATTAAACTTGTCTATCTCAATTAAGCCAAAGAGATCTTTAATGTCATACTGTGGAACATTTTAGGTTAAGCAAAGTAATGGGATCTCCATATGAGAAGCAGGTAGTGAATCAACCTCCTGAAATGTTGCAGGGACACTGAAAACAAGCTATATAGTGCACTTTAAAAAATCAATTGTGAAAATGGCAAAAAAGCTCAGATGTTGATCTAACTGGCGTCTAACATTATAGCAATTTAATAGTATTATTCAGGGTAAACTGGATATATCAGGATGGAAAGATTAACACTGATTTTCCAAGAATATGATAAAATTAAAGTACAACTACTGATGCAAATAAAAGGATACGATATGTCTCCTTTTGCTCTTAATACATTTTAATTTTCTGCCACTAAATGATGTTGCTTTTTCAAACACAGGTACGATGAGTTGGAGCAGAGCTGGACTGGCATTTTAAGAGAAATAAGCTACGCAGAGGGAGCCACCATTCTTCCTGTGTGCTTGAACACACTGCGCCTCAACAAGTTATAACCAAAGTTAACCACCAAGCTAATTATATAAAGAGGAAGGTCAAATGCAGTTCTTAGAAGATCATAAGAGATTGTACATATACTATTTTTGACAGATAGTGAATTTCTTGTGTAGATTTAATTCCCTCTCAGAGAAAGGTGTATCCATCTCTCATGCTTAGACACCAATTATTGTTGTTGATCAATAAGAAAGCACATCTAATACCTAAAACCTAATCAATTTGAACTATGTTAGAATCCTTCAAATGAATACACTGACACTCCAATCACGAATAACAATACGGCTGCTACCACAGTGCATACTGTGATTGCTAATACAGCTCTATATGCAGCTATGAGTGTGTATTTTAAAAAATAATACAAAACCTTATTAGAAATCTAAGCTACAGTAGTCCCTGTAGTCATACTCTCTCACAGAGTAGTACATACGAGCCTTTTCTTTGCTCTAATGCACTCACTACATGATGGAGTTGAATCCCTTATTCACATCACCTGTCAGTTGTCATATTAACATCTACATGTAATGTCTGCCTCTGATTTGGTGCAGTGGTCATGTGGGAGTAACTTTGGTTAACTGCATTATTTATTTGTTAGATGTTTTAAGCTCACAAGGATTTCACCCAAAGTGCACTTGGACTTAAAAAGGCTTTATAAAGGGTCTAGCTTTCCAGATAAACCAAAATGGGACATAGAATCCAAAAAAGTTTGGTCAAGTGGTGATAAATAAATGCATTTTATCTTGGCCTTGTTTATTAATACATACATACACAGCTCCAGTGGCCTGAATCCCTCTCCAAATTTGGTTTGTCTACTACAGGGTGTACAATATTAATGAGTTCTACATTGCCCTTTGCAAAATATAGAAGCCTTTTTAGGAAAGCTCCTGGTAAAGTGTTTTTATAGTGCTCTACTAATTAAATTACTATCTCCCAAATGAGGAAAGTACATTTCAAGATGATTTCTTCTTCTTCTTCTTCTTTTTTTTTTTTTTTTTCAAAAGCCCCAAATATTTTTGCAATCTTTTTAAAGAAAGGCCAGTCAGGGGCCATGGAGGACATTGTTGGCAGAGATCCATTTTTAAAAATAATTTATAAACTATTGCAACCAATGATTGCAGAGCCAAACAAATTCCAAACATACATTGTTAATAATGGTGGATGGAAAAAATAACAGCATAGGAAATTTCTGCCTCTGTGGATTGAGAATTTACCCCAGAACTAGAAGGCAACTATGAGATTAGAATGGGTACTATTGTGTATTTTTACCACTCCTTAGCTATTATTTGTATGTAATTTTGTTACATGGTTGTATCACTTTTTATTCCAGAAATAAAGCTCTGATGAATGGATGCATGTCCAGTGCAAATAATTTTATATCCTGGTACACAAATATAAGACACATTTTAACAGTACATGTATGTACCATGTTTGAAAAACACATAGTTCAATGTAAACAGTAGTCACCTGAGCACTACGTCATCACCATAAAACATATCAATACATTCACATTATTTACAATGGCAAAAGTGAGATCATGTCTGAGGTACTTGGTATTTATAGAAAATACCCACTTAATTGCTTGAATGGAAACTAATAGGAACAAAATGGCATTTACTTTACATTGGCCTGAACACTACAATCTGTGAAAGAGCTAGAAAAAGATCCTGTTTATAATTTAATTGTAAAAGCAATATAGTTTTCTTTCATCATCTGCTTATACACAGTAGCAACAGAAATGCTCCACACAAAACAATTGCATCTAAGAAAGAATGTAAAAAGTGCTTGCTTTTAATAGTGATGTTAAGAGCAAAGAGGTTTTAACTGGGGGTGACAGTTCAGTTCCTGCCTCGATTAGAAAAATCACAGTGCAATCGATTGGGTGAGACATCCTTTAACTGAAAGCCATAACATCATCCGTTTAAATGTGCAGGATGTGTAACTGTGTCAGGTTAAGGTCAGGTTAGACCCTAAAGAGAAATTTATCTCTGCAGTTAATACTGCGATAGAACAACCTATCTGATCTGCGGGTGGTCACAGTGCTGCGTCTGTGTGTATACTGAAACTGCAATTTTGACTTTTACCCAAACTATATGTAGAGCTGGGTACTATTTAACAGCACTTTTTCTACATACAGATACAAGTGTTGCTAAAAAAAAAAAAAAGCGTGTTGATACGACTAGTAAACTACTATTTAAAAATGTTTTCTTTGGAAGTTTTTTACTCTTGGGTGGTCCTAAGACAGAGATGTAAGTTGCTGAACCCCCAGCACCCAAAAGATATTTGAACATGTGCCTATAATTATAACATTTTATTTATCTGGATTATTGTAGCATGCATACTTGTTGTTTAGGTACTGATAAAGCAAGTATAATATTATAATTTAAGTACCCGAAAATTAACTAACCAGCCTTAACTACAGTATTCATGTATTCATGCATTCATTAGATGCATGTGTATGCCTTTTAAAAGAGGAGTTTCTTGCTTCCTCCTTCACTGGAATGTTATGTCCTTTATGCCCTGCATGTGCACATGTGTCATGGGCAGGACAGGAGCTGGTTATGATATAAGTACATTGACAGTGGCTCTTTACAGGCTTTCACTGCCATTGATGCTAACACTGGTCTCCTCAGCAACATAGACCATTAGGTTAAGTGCTTTGGCCCTACATTGAACAAAAGCCTTTTAATAAACATCATGGCTCTTATTAGATACAGGTCTATTCATCTTAATAACAGATGGATAGACTGGTCCAATTTTTAATTCACTTGATGTAGCACAGTGAGTGACCATAAGATCTGCTTCCCCTTGTATTCAAGTGTCGTAATAAAGACTGAGGGCTGGTTTTGTAAGAGCCAGTCCAGTGTGAGTAATTGTGATATTCCTTGACAAAGTGGTCCCTTTTTGCTGTCACTGTATCATAAGAATTTACAGGCAAAAATACAACCGCATGACAGTTGAAAAAATGAACTACATATGATACCGGTCAGAAGAAAGGTGAAGTTTTAGACAATTTTTCTTGGCAGTTTAGAACTGTGTTTCTCAACCAAGGGTTCAGGGACCAGGGGGTACTTGGAATGATTTTAGATTTTAGAAAGTGAATGTTAATTAAATTGCCATTAAAACCTCAGTGTGAGACAAAGTTAGAGGTTTAGAAAGTCATTGTTAAAATGTAAAAATGTTCCGTAATGGGCCTAATAAAGGGTTTAGCAGAACTGCAGTACTATTCCCATATACTTAAATACTTAAATATTTACCCTGTCAGTTTGAGTCCAGTTTTAAGCGAAATTATTTCACCATTCGAAGGGAGCAAGCTATTAAATAAAAAAAAAAAAAGCCTAGTGGTGTAAATTAGAACATATTTCAGAATAGGACGCCTAAGTATGGCTTTGCTATCTGCACATCAGTTGGTATCATCTTGTCATCTTGGCTGAGATGGTTAAGATGGTAGTAATGCTTAAGTCACATAGAAAATTGCTGTTATTGCTGACAGGTGAATTAACTGTACTCTCACTTTGGTAGGAATCCTGGCACTTTGATAAGACTTCAATGAAAAAAACACTTCATAAAATACATTTAGTAACAGGCCTCATCATTGCTTCAACAGTCCAAATGAGCATCTTTTGAGAAAATAACAATACGAAGGCTTCAGACTCGGAGTGTTCGTTTTATATGGAAGAGAAGTGTTCCTGACAGGTGATAGAGGCGCGGCGAGTAGTGGGGCTGCATTTGGTCAACATACTGATCTGAGTGCTGAAGTTGTTGCCGTTGCTGCCGAGTGAAGGCTGCTGGTACTTCAGGTCCGCTCCCAGGAAACGCTGCAACATCCATCTGCGCCACTTACGTTTAATCTCCGACTGCACCTGCCCCAGAAAAGAGACAGAGCGGCAGGCAAACAGCATAAGAGGGGACGACGTGGAGGGAGCTTATTTGTTATGTGAAGGCAAGGTTTATTAATTGGATTTACAAATTCATAAAAAAAATGTTTCATTGCTATTTTTTCCTTTATATTGATTAATCAAAAATGTTTTACAGAAAAAATTCTTAATACAGTCATCATTTTCCTGATTTTTTTTTTTCAACAAGCCTTATCCAATTACAAATCCACTTTATTTCTATAACCCATTTTATCAACAAATTAGTTCCCAAAGTGCAGTGCATATAAAAATAACATAAAAAATAAAGTTTATAAATGCTCAATTTAACTTTGCCATGATAAAGCATAAAACACTAAAACCAGTACAGTCGAATTAAAGCAAACCCATAAAATAGCAATAAATAAATCAATAAAATAATATAAAAATGTAAAAAAATAAATAAATAATACAGAGAACCACACAACTCACGTGGTGTTCAAAGCCAGAGAGTAAAAGTGGGTCTAAAGAAAGCTCTAAAGTAAATACACAAAGAGCTACAACTGTTTTGTCAGTGGCTTCCTATTTATTAAACAGAGGGAAATCCAAGTTGTTATTGCTGTTTGTAAGTAAAAAAAAATATATCCATCTGTTTGAAAATAAGTAATATTTGTATATGTCACAATAAACTTAAATGAACTTACCTCTCCATTGAGAAAGCAGTACAGCACGGCCACTACAAAGCCCTGGGAGACACAGGATACAGGGTGAATAACAACAGGCCCATCTTTAAATCGAACAGCTGCTGAAAATATTTGCAGATGAATAATGATCGCGTGTTTCTGAGCGGCCAGAGATACAGGCAGGAGCTTCATCATTTAGAGATTATTCCCCAGAGTGTGCGGCTGAAACTTCATATAAATTATGAATAGTTTCCATAGCGAGGTTTCCATCATTGTGCTTGGCTCTGAGTGTTTGTATTCAATTTCAAAGACAGTAAATCGTGAGCACTTATTACGCAATAGTACAACACACTAACAAACTAAATGCACTAAACACACTGGTTGCCCACTGTTTTAATTTCCAGTGGCAGGAAAAGGGGAGTTTTGGGGAAAAAGATTTGAAAACGATCAGTGAATTGAACATTTTTTAATATATATTGTCTGGTGCAAAGTGGACCAGTTTCTTTGGTGGAAGATAATTTTTGGATCATGATGACCAACAAAGTGACACAGCTAACACTATTCATTGGTTTTAATTGAAATATTACTTCCAGATCCATGTTATAATTGTTGTTGTTTCAAAAATATACCTTATCTTGTGTTTTTTGTTCACACAAACCCTGCGTATTAAGGCTGTGTTCTCTCAAACTGAAACCACTCTGTTCCACCTTATGGTGTCATGTGGTAATATAGGAAGTGCTCCACTGTGTTTTTAATCTCCATACACCATAAGTAGAATCATTTGGATAATTTAGCACCAGAATAACCAGTATCTACTGACCTAAGGTGGAACAGAGCATTCTGCACACATCTGCAGTTATGTTTTTGAGGAAGTAACATTTTAACTTGGCTAAAAGCACAAGATAGTAGGTTAATAGGTTGGGTTCAGGTGACAGCACAACACTGAAACATGTTATACCAGGGGCTTATAGTGTAATTTGCTGTTCAACTGTGAGATTGCAGGTCTGTGCACATGACACAAAAATGGTCTTATTAATTATGGTGGTTACAGAAAGTGTTGGCATTATTATATAGACCCCTGCAGTCCATCTGATCTGGAGGGTAATACTTAGTACTTAGTGTTTTTTGTATATTCTTTAATACAGGTTAAGCAATTAATTCAAAAATATGTATTTTTTTTTACCTGAAATGATCCAAGAATTAGGTCAAATACCATCCTCACTTGTGGGTGAATGTTGTCTGGGATAAATGCAAAAATAATGTAGTTTATTCCAAACAGTGGTATCAGCAGTAGTGTTGATTTGGCCAGTCTCCTACAAAGACATCAAGGCATTTGTCAATGTATGGGTGAGAATAACAACAGTTCACTGCCAAAGACACAAAATTAATTTTAAAACTGTAATTCTTACGTATATTGATTGGATTCTTTTCTTCCGATATCTGGGCAATTCATCTTCTGACGCAGAATCCGGATTATGCAGATAAAAAGACAAGAGTTGATCTAAAGCAAGAAAAAACAAGCTGATTATTTATGAAGCCTAAATATTTAATAAAATATAACTAACCAATCAAATGATGCTCACAAGTATAGTTATTAAAATAGGTGTTTTAATGATCCACCATGGGTTGTCATCAATAATGTCCCAACAACTGTGGAGAAAGAGAAACAGAAAGAGATACGTTCTCAACCCTTGTTATAATGAAACCCATTTAAGAAAACTAAATGTTAATGAAATATTTTTACGAGTGAAGCAAGTTATCAACAATCTTTGAACATTGCATCAAAAATATTCAGTGCTGATGATTCAACTTCAGCTCTTCCAACAGTGTGTTTTCCCTCACTGTTTCAGTTCAAGCGCCTATTCACAGTATTCATATATGATGCATTGGGTCACATAAGAGACAGTCTCATTTTGGTCTGTTATTCATTAATAGTTTGCACAAGCCTCTTCAGAGAAATGTTATAAAAATAATAATGCCAAAAACATGCTGTGATACAACTTATCGTATCAGTGCAATAATGCAGATGATTCACTTACCCCGGATCATTTAGCCAGGCTTTTGTGATGACCCACGAGGAGATGAATATAGTTGGTGCTCCTGCAAAATACATAAAGAAATGTGTGAAATTTATATTTGATACCAAGCACTAAGACACTGTGGCCATCACATTTCAATAAAAAGTTGTTTGTTGTACATCATTTCTTATCCTTAAAGGGGAAACCACAGACTGTATAAAGAAGTGGACGGAGAGAGTGTGACGTCACCCACAGTGTTCAGCTCCAGTCAGATGAAACTCATGATGCTGCAAGTTACAAGATCAAATTATAGGAATAGGAATTTATTAACAGACAAAATAGCAAAATAAAAGCAACTGGATCACGTAGAGCAAGTTATTAAGAACATTGGAGCCAGGATCAGAAGGAGAGGGAAGCACCTCCGTGAGCTAAGTGTTATATTTACAGTCGGCCCATCTAGACTTCAGTATATGGGACTCAAGATCATAGGGTTTACTAGTATGAGACTGAAGCACCACAAGGGAAAAAAACAACAACTTAAAACCAAACACAAACTTTATTATTCCACAAAGAAATCATTACACAGACATGCAAACTCTACACTGGGATTTAACCCAGTCCCAATTATCACATTAGCACAAAATAATGTCATGTCTCAGGCCAATGTCTGGCTGATTCAATAGTTTTTTTTTTCTGAAGGAAAGCCACTCAGCACCACAGTTTATGCTAACCATGCACATACATACACACTGATGATCTTTTCTTCATAGGGAAGCAGAACATAACATGACATTGTGTCCAAACAAGTGTATTTATGGTTGTTATACTCAGGTTTCTATTGTAAAAGTACAATTGTAATCTTATAAAAATGGATGCAAAGAAGAGTCTGATAATGTAGCATCTTCTCTGTCAGAGGCATCCATAGACTGACAGCTCTGGATTAGACCAGGACCTGTGAAGAGGTGGCCTGCTGCTTCTAATTTAAAAACAACACAACAGCCTCATTTCAATGTGAAGCATGTGGCATATTTCTGTGGCACCTGTGCAAATTAATTCAGGCTTGGAGATTAATTTCCATGTCAATTTAGTTTGGATGAGAACAGACAGATGATGCAAAGCACAGTCAGTAAAAGAAACACACTCTTTTTCTACTAAAGGGGCATTATGTAGGATCTTGGGTAAAAATAAAACCCAAGTTATACCTGCCATAGTCTGATGCAAAGAATGAATGCAGCTGTGGCTAAAAGCCTGTACACCCCTTAAACTCAACTCAGTGGGGTGTACAGGTACGAGCATTGCACCTGCTTGCAACATGCACATTCCTGATAACTTCCACTTTTTGTTATGTAAACCACATTCTTCAATGTAAAGAACTAACTAAGTTCTAGTTATAAAAAATAATAATAATTAACTTAACATACCCCAGCCAATTAGGATGTACCCCCAAAAATACTTCCTCTCTGAGAAGAAAGAAACGGCTAAAAGGGCATGGAGGTAAAGTCCTTCAACCAGCAGCCAGAAGTAACTCGCCATGACCCCATAGTGAAAGAAGACCATCACAGCTTTGCAGCCCACCTACAAAAGAAGCACATGTGTTAATAAATAACCCCTGTATACAGATAAAGAAACAAGTTTCCACTTGTGTAGTTTACCTCAATGACTTATAGTAAATAAGGATGAGTAACAGGAAAAGAAAAAAAAAAGATCTAAATTCTTATTCATTTTTAAATGAAATTACTAAAATGTTCATTTGTTTTGTATTACATTTCATATCGAGAGTTTAGTTTATTTTTCAAATAAGTCTTTTTAGAAAACAAGTGCTCAGAGCTTTCTGAGACACTTCAGCAGAAGTGGCCTCTTCTAGTCTATCAACTATCAATCGCATCTTTAATGAGATATCTCTATGTTCCTGTATCTTCCAAACTACTGTCTTTCATTATCTGCATTTCTGCAGGAGTTTTTGAACGTTTAGAGCTTCTGTACAAATCCAGCAATATGTTACAATAAATACAATTATATCAAAAACAGGAATTAACATATTTCTGCAAATAATGGGTCAGGGTGGCCTGGAATGCATGCAGGGCATTCTCTGTAGAACGTCTTGTGCCAATGCACGTTTTTTAAATTGTCCAGGGGGTTAGCAGCTGTGTTTAAATCGGGCTAAAGTGTGTGCTCTTAAGAGGAAATACATCTAAACTGGAGCATTAACAAGCAACCCTCAGAGACCGTAAAAAAGCAGATTTACAGTCTGCTGACTTAATCCTCGCTTGTAAAGATTAAGCTAGATTTGTGCTGAAACAAAACAAACACCACTGTGACGTTTATGACATTTTTTTGTAATTTTAAGTAGCAAAAGCTTTTAAAAACTTTTAGTTGGTAGTATTGTTGACAAAGCTTTCTGAAGTAAATGTTCCGCAAACAGTCACTTTGACAACATCCTGCTCCCCGACTGAAAAAGCTCCATAGCCTATGACAAATAGTGTTACACCCAGGTGCACCTGACCCTTTGTACATTACATACTGCAGCACAAAGCATTCAAGCCAGAAGAGAGATAGCTTTATTTAAAACTTATCCTGTCAAAAACAGGAAGTAGAAGGTAAGAGCATACTCACAGTGGAGTGGCAGTTTTCGACCTCACCAACGTCATAGAGAACAACGTCCTTAATAAACACAGATATGGCTTTGAGAATAAATGACACAAACAGGTGCATGTGGATGTAGTTTCTTGTGCAGTGCAGCTTCCTAGAAAAAGTAAACATTATCAGTTGAAAATGTACCAAGTGTAAAAAACTAAATGACTAAATATAAGCATGATAGGAACACGAGCAGTATCAAGTAACCTACATTCACAAAGTCACAACAACGTAAAACAAATGTGTGAACATGATAGGTGATCATTATCAGCACTTACTGGAGAAGCTACTGCTGTGTTATCTGTTATCTAAAGGTCAAGTGACACATAAAACCTCCATCACATATTGTTATGTTTATGTTTTTACCATCAGCCATATAGTTATCAGGAAAAAAAATGGGAAAACCTCCCACAGCCACAAAATGGTCCTTTTCTCAAAGGTCACTAAAGTGAAGTCTCTCTCAAGTGCACGGCTTCCCAGTGATCATCTGATTGGTGAAAAACGTACAGAGCCATCAGGCATGGCCATTGAATGGTGAGATGACACATTGCACCCCACAGCTGCGGAGAACAAACATAAACAGCCTGTGCACATCCTGTGTCTCAGTCCAAGCTGCAGCATTTCATAACCATCAAAGTAAACATAACTCTGCTGTTTGGTTCAATAAAGGGCTTATTGCAAGTCTCCAGAGCCGTTCTTTTGATCAGAAATTATCAACATGCAGATACTGAACATGCCAAGATGAAATGTCACATAGAAATATGTTATCAACAAAGAGAAGAATAAATGTTTATGGACTATCTCCTGTGACGGTTCTGTTTAGAGTAGTCTAGCAAGATAATGTCAAATTTGGCACTTTGGAGAGTAAAACACTGTAAAAGTGTGAGAAGAGCACTGTAAAACTCCAATAAAAAGGAGAAGATTGGTCCCAGAGAAAAATTCAGGAGCATAAGGGCACTAAATGCTGTAGTGAAAAGGTGTTTGCCAATCGTTTATGAGTCATTATAGGTTTCTTACCGAAATACACAGAGTATTATGATGGCAACCGTCAAAGATATGAGAGATACACTGTGACCGATGGTGTAGCCCACTTTGATGGCACCATAGAACTCTCCCTGTAAACACAGGACGGACAATTTGAACGTGCATCAGTTTGGACATGGGCAGGCAGTTGCTATACCAACCTCAGTGTCATCCGTAGTGCTGTTGGGGTTGTATTCACAGTCCATTATATAGGAGTCCAGGCTGATTGGAGTCCAGCCACCCTCAGTGCAGGTCTGTGACAGGTTTCCTAATGAGCAGAAGGACACAGACAACACATCACTTGTACTTCACTTGAAATTATGTTGTATTTACATATATAAAAAGGAAGATCTTTATTTTAACAGACACATAATTAAGCCACAACAAGACACATTTGTCCCAGTGGATTAGTCCAAACACTAAAAGAAAGCAGTGTGCTGCCGGAGATCAGTGGTCCCATTGGCTCAGAGATGTAAGGACATTTCCCCTGTGTATTCCCCTCCATCTCAGTCTTAATTATTCTCCAACCACATGCACTATCTGGCCAATATAGTCATCCAGAAGCCAGAGATATTTTTACTCGTTTGTGCCCATGGAGGAAGGAATGAGGTCCAAGTTCATTTGATGCCCATAAAGAGAGGTTTAACTATTCAAGGGAACAAGGAGGAAGCATAGGGCAATAATCTAAAGCTTAAAATGTGCATGAAATTGTGCTGTGATACGCATTTTGTATTTATCTGTCTAACTACAGAGAACTATTGGTGTTATCTTAAACATGCCATCAATATTTTCTTTCTTAAAGATCTTAGATGTTGATCTTAAACATATTGAGAGAAGTGAGAGACCTCAACTCAGCAGTATTTTTAACTGTAGCAAGGAGTGGATTTTTGTTTTTGTAGCTGAAAAAATTAAAACAACTACAAACCTGAAACAAGTTATATTGCTATCGCATAATTTCCTTTGAATTTTCATGAAATATATTTTGATATATTGATAAAATACTTATTTAAAAACCATATCATTTTCCACTACCAAGTATAATTGTAGCAACTGCATCCTCGTAATGAGATTTAAACACTCAAAGCAACAAAACAACGATTTCACAAGGATCCAAACTGTGTTTTGCCAATTGACCTAATAAACACAAGATGGCTTAACTTAAACCCATTTCCTCTTGGCGTGTGTGCTGCAGCTTACCACACAACCATGATACAACAAAATTGTGATGTAAAAAGTCCAACTCCAAGTCTAGGCATTGTGGATTTGTGTTCAAATAAAATCAGTAAGATTGCAATTGTACAAATGCCATCACTGTGCCAATGTACACAGGTCACAAGGCGAGACAAACTCAATTGAGTTGAACATTAACTTGGCATAGCTCAAGCCTCCATTAGCACTTCGAGTTATCAAACTAATGTTTGGCTTGCTGCTGCTCACAGGCATTGGCTACTTGGTTCCATGGCTGTAAAACTTGGTTAGGTGGCCACAGTAAAAACAGCTGATGCTTTCAAAAGCTTGAGAGTCTGGCATATAAATAGAACTATGTGAAAAGCTCTTGGCTTCTTTTTACAAATCACCTCCGAATAGCATGTTTGTGTTGAGCAGTATCTGATTCATGTAAATGGGTAAAGTGCTGATATGTGCAAAAAGTACCCTTTCTGTCAATGATAAATCCAATTTCCTCTTTTCTTACAGCTCTTTTCTGTATTTATCTCAATCGTAAACTCCTGCAACAGCGGGTAGGATTATTTGGATTTGGCACAGACTTCACACCAGATGCCCTCCCTTACTATTTTCATTTTATCCAAACACTTGTGATCTGAACATACACTGGCACTGAAACATTCAGGACCATACTGATTCATTTGAGTCAATATCAGATACATTGCAGTGGTTGCAATTTAATTTTATTATTTATTTTGTGAAAAACCCAGATAAAATTCACTTTTCATCTTTGTAAAAGTAATTACAAAATGTCTATTGGTTAATATCATTTGTTGCATTTTTATAATGATTGTGTAAAAATATAACGAAAAATGAAAAACATAACATTTTTCATTATAACATATAATGAAAAACAAAACTAAGTGTTGTGCATGAAAGTAATGATCTCTGGTTGCAATTGATTATTAATTGTGACTGAAAAGATTTTTCCAATATCAAAACAATCAATACAATCAAAAACATATAACTAGTATATAAAAAATATACCAATATCACGTAACATTAGCACAGATATATTGTCCTTCCAAGGTGGGCATTGGCAGTTAGTAATAATGAAATCATTTTGTTAAAGTTAATCTAATCTTGTCACAAGGTCTTTGTTATTTTATTTAGTCTTTTATTGTGAAATATTTATTGACATCATTCACTTATTTACTTTCCTGTAAGTGACGGAGGTACGTGTGTTGGCTAGAAATCCATCTCTGCCCTCAATGCGGCCAAAGAAATAAAAAATGTATGACATTCCTCACATTGCCCAACCCTATCACTGAGCTCCCTCTATCAAATCAAGACTCCAGTTGGGAAACGCCACAGTCTTACAATGTATTTTGCATTAAACTGGGCCGGCTGGAAATACCTGGGTGCCGCACTGCAGAGAAGATAGAGGCTTAGCTTGTTCAAACAATATGACAGAACACAATGGTGACCACTGCTGCGTTAGCCACCACTGGACGGAGTGAGTTTGAAGGATTGCCAGAAGAATGCTTTCATCGTCAACCAAAAACAGAACTCCAAGGATTGTCCGGGCACGCACAACGGCACGAAGAGCTTAAACGAGTTAATCATCCACTCGTGTTTGGATTTTGTTTTTATGGCTTCATCTGCATGTTGTAGTTAAAATCGTCTTTATTATAGCTTATGAGGAAGAGGACTATATAGCACGACAACAGTGGTGCTCTGTCATACAGGTTAGGAAAGTGGGCAGGCCCGTGTTATTAGAGGAGATGAATGGTAGTGTTTGCCTTAGACCTGTTAGGTAAAGAGTTCATGAGAATGGCAAACTCTACTTCAACTAAATTTATAGCTTGACCCCTGAATCTCTCTGGCGCCATATTTCGTAAGTCCTGTTTTCTTGTGTGCAGCGTGTGTCAATAAGGTTAATCTTTCGTAATCCCCAAAGTCACTTAAAAGGAAATGGGACTACAAGTTAGAAACATTATAAAAACATCAAGTTCCTATTAAATGTAAATCAAGGTAACCCTTTTTTGACCTGCACAGGAACAGTACACAACATCTCAGGTTTAGGAAAGGGTTTGGCTCTGAAGCTCTAAGGCAGTTAATCATCGTTTAATGTGGTCCTCTTACTTGACCCGAAAGCAGCGCACCACAGAGACTTGCTGATTTTGTGCATAATTGATATCAACTGCATCAGAGGAGCAGAACGTGTATCATATGTAACCCAGGTTTTCTTCATTAGGCGATTTTGCTCCTCGCTGTTCTCGTGTGAGCTTTGGGCCCGGCGCTTTGACATACCAGTGAAATATGTACCTCCAGCTCAACCCCACCAAACTGGCCATTCCTCTTGCCCCTGCCCACTGTCTGTCCCCTGGGGTGCTCTGCTCACTCAGGTCACATTATCTCCCATCTGGGTCAAATCACAGCTTCCCAGGGAGCCCTCATCTCAGATCCTGATGATAAATGTCTAGCCCGATTCCCTCTTATAGCCCACATGATGGAGGGCACAGAGGCGAAAGGCCCTGTGCTGCAGAGGCTCCACACTGAAGAACAGCAAAAGGACAGCTCTGGACATGTTTGGACAACTCAACCTTTGGCAAAGCTAAACCACTTTTTTGTGTACAGTAAATCTACTTAATACGTATAAGTAATAACTCCACTTCATTTGTTCAAAGGTGAATATAGCGTAGATATAAAAACTTGAGTTTGTCTGAAAACTCTAATGTCACTCTTTTTTGGAAATATATCAGTGCATCAATGCAAATATAAAGGTGAAAGTTTCAATAACAATGTCTTATTTGTGAAAAATCTCTGTTGTGGTTAATGTAGCATAAACTCCTGCAGCAAGTCAGGACAAAGTTGTTTTTCTAAAAGCTTTTTGTGTGGTGTGTCTATATTATGTATGTCTCTGGCTCTTCCAGTTTTATGTCAGCAGATGCACCTTTATTAACATTATGCATCGTCCATGTTATTAGCCAGATTGTTCAATGCTAATCAAGAAATACCAAGGAGCGGAAATAGTAAAAAAGGTAAGTTAGTTTGCATTGCAGAAGAAAAACTCCAGAATTCTTTGTTTCCAACATTTGTGGTGTGATTTCTTAGTGTGAGCATTAAGTATCTGTTTGATGCTTACCTTTTGGGATGCCCTTTGAAAAGTAGAAGAGATATTTGGGGCAGGGGATGGTGACCACTTCTCCAACTTCAGCACTGGGCCAGCAGGTAATCTTGTCCCACATGAAACCACAACCTAGGTCAGAAACACTTACAGTTATTACAATTATAATTATAATTGAATACAACAATTACATGTTACAAATCAGAGATCTACAGAGAGAAATATAACATTGTGATTTGGATATAACCAACTTTTACCTGCACTTATTGGAGCTACTAAAGTTAATACAACTATTGTTCTTTACTAATGCTCCATTTTAGTAGGACATGGTGACCCACAGCACTCTGAAACCTGACAAGAATAAAGCTGCCTGGGTGTGAAACAATCAATTATGTAAAAACATTGTATATTTTGCAGAATTATGACTGTTTAAGTAGATTTTTTTTTAAAAACCAAAAACGATGTGGTTTTTCTGGTGGAGGGTTTCCCACCTGCTTATCTCCATGCAGATGCTTTGTCTGAAATGTTCCAAAGTATAGCATTATATATTTCCATGGAGAAAAGCAGATCGTGCCACCAGGCCAACATACAGATCAGAACTTAGAACTGGCAATCACTGCTAAGAATGCATATTTCCCATTGTAGTTTAACAAATAAACACTAATGGAATAAGCAATCATTAGATTTGGTTGATGTCTTTCTGGGAAACATTATTTATTCAAGACTTTCTTCTGTCTTTTACGGTTGCTAAGATATTTGCATGTTAACGAAGGAAAACATGTGAATGAATTCATTAGTGCATTGCAGCCTAGTTAAAACATTAGAAAAGAATAATTTCCTGTAAACAAACCTGTAGTTTTGTCCTTATTTTGAGCCTCACACAAGACACGATCTTGTTCTATCTCTTTTTTTATCTCACACATCTGATGCTGGACTGAAAAAGCCTGCATAGAAAGCAAATGTTACAGCAGTCAACAGCAGAATATTGTAATTTCTTTATCGTCTTGTATTGTATTTGTTCTTGCTTTCCTCCACTCCACACTGGGCAGGCAGGTGAGAAAGGTTGAAATTTGGCAGTGAACTTGAATCACATGACAAGTTTAATGCCAGATCTCCTTTCTGCTGCAGACCTCTTCATGTATTTAGACTTTGGTGTTGACAATAAATCACAAATTGAGTTAGAGTCAGATGCATTGCATAAGCTAAAATGTTAACACCCTGTACCACGAGACATTATCAGTATATTTATATCAACCAACTAAAAGAATAATACACTATTTTGAACTGCTAGATAATATGGAGAAAGTGAAGTAGGACAAGACCAGAAGCAAGTTCAAAGCACAAAATGAGGTCTAAAAATATTATACAAGGCAGTAACTGTATAGAAATAATGTATATGAAATGTCTTCACGCTATCAGTAGCACCTGTTCCATAGTAAGAACCACTGCTACATTGTTTTCACACTGAGTCAAACATATGGGAGCATGCAAATGATCCATCCAGCGAGCATCCATGAATCACTCAGACATCCATGCACATATCTAACATTAGGATGCTGTGATCTGCATGTTGTGACTGTGATGCTGAGCAGACATGGAAGATTTATAGTCAGGTGTACGTGTCTCCTCTCCACAGGCATTAATCAGACAACTCTATACTGCTATTGTTAGGCACCGAGTGAGACCAGTGTTCCCTCTGCAAGGTGACTTCCTCATTCGGCTTGTGATTTATCTGGCTCCTGAGGCAGAGCTTGCCCATGGTGAGTTGTTGCGTCCACAGCGCGTCAGTGGACTACGATTGGAGGCCATATTGTCAGTGATGATAAATGAACAGCCTATCAACATAAAACTTCCCACACTCACTCATTCTTCCCTTTCATCCTCAAACCACTTCCACTACAATGGGTACCTCAGCTCTTCCCAGAATTCAGTTCATCCCTAAGTGTCTTAAACATAGCCCCTGTATGGTATCTGCTTCTTCCGATACAAATGCATATAGGGCCTACGGTAATAAGCTCTTTGACCTCCTACATTCCTGCATGAATCAGATGAGCTTCTCTGGAGACAGTCACAGATGAAGATGCTGCAAGGTGAAGCGAGGGAGCACAATGGAGTTTGTTGTCATGGCGCCCCATCCCACACGAACCTCACCTACAGTTTCCAAAGATGTCTTTCGTAGTAAATAACGTAATGTCACTTTAGTTGCAAATGAGTGGCAGAAGGACACTAAACAAAAAATGACCTTAACCTGAAAAACTGTCAAATGCCTTTCCTTTTGTATGCACTGAATGCCGTTTATTCTGCAAAATTGTAACTATACCCTTTTAAAATCCTCTAATTTACTAGACAAACTAATAAAAATAGAAATAAAATGGTTTTGGCTCAGAGTCCTCTTGAATGTCTTCATTGCACTACTACTTGTACTTTTTCAGCAGTTTTGATGTCACTGTCAATGCGAATTATGAACAATCAGGTGAAGTGCGCGTCTAGTTAAGTGCATACTGGCATTTGCAGAAGGAACTTACATGTCTGTTAATTTGACTATTTTTAGAGGAAAAAAATGTTTTTTGAACAAAATCTTGTTTTTTTACACATCTTGTTTTTTTCTGAACCTGTGCAGCACATAATGGACTTTGGATAGTTTAAGCATTTTATTACATTGTTAAACCTTTCACCAGGAGAGACGACAACGTTACTACAAAATATTTAAAAATCGCATTTCCTTTTTAAATCAATGGTCAAACAAACATAGTTGTTGCCTATAGTTCGAACTGGTGCTATTAAATCATTTGACCAAACTAAGGCAACATGACACAACTTAATCAAACAATGAGTTAATAAATGTCTCTATAGAGAAAGTTTATTTGTTTGTTTGTTTGTTTTTCTAAAAGTAAGATAAATCATCATGTGAAGTTTACTTACCGGGTTCAGAAAAACACAGGAAAGAAAAAGAAGGTTCTTATAAACTTTCGTCATAGTGCAAGCTTTGAAAGCCCTGCTGTGGTCGGCTCCCAGGTGGGCTAAAAGAAATATCAATAAATTAGACTCAGTTAAGTGCAGGAATAGTCCTCCGCTGAGCTACGGTGCGCCCTGCTGCAGTTCCGTGCGTCCTGCGCTCCCAGAGAAATGTGCAGGGAGCTCCCGCCTGCTGCGGAGCCCCAGCTGCCTCCTCCCTCTGTTGGCCACGGGCGCCTCTGGTTCTTTACCTTCAAGTTCAACATTCAGCCCATCAACCAGTGAGGAGTGAGACCTCACCGACCAGAGCGTGTAAAAGTAGGGACACAGACAGAAAAGTGACTCATGACATTCTAAACGAAAGTTGTGGAGTATTTAGAATTAAATGAGCTACGTTTTACACAAGTTAGTCTTATATCACCACATAAACAGCAGGCACAAAAAAGTGTCGGAGCCAGGATGTTTACCCCACACACATGCATAAAATGAGACAACCCAAACACATAGGCGAGTATACAAATGACTGAAGTGTAACAAATAAGGGTTCACGTTAACAATTGCAACGACTGCATATTTAGGTCTAATGGACACACTCTTGACAAATGTATTATTTAGATTATACAAAATGTGTGAGCGTGTCCTCCCAACTGAGCAGATGCCAAATTGAAAAATAATTGTTTATTGCATTCCTTTCCCCTCATTTCTTCTAAGTTACTGCTACTTCAGCCTCCATGTGCAGTGCTGATATCACAAAGTTCATAGCATCTTCAAAACAGCTTCTGGATTCATGGATTGAGAGAGGCTCAGAGCCATAACACTTCTTTTTGCATTGGTCCCTATAGACTTTCTCACATCACATGCAGTCAGATAAGTTAAACCACAGAGGCTGTGTTGGAGGTGATGTAAACTGGAGTTGTGTCTGACAAAAATGTGAGTGTGGAAACATGCAGCGTGGTCAGCTGGAAGTTGGGTCATCGGCGTGAACACATTCAAGCATTAACCTTGGACAATGCACAAACCCAGGCTTTGTCTGCTGCATTTGCTTTAGGTGGCACCACAGACTGTAGCAGAGGGTTTACGGGAGTGCTTTAATGATCAGCCTCTGAGTCACTGCAGCTTATAGGAGCTTTGATGGATGTCAGAATAACCTTCCTCTGGGATGAGAGTCAAACGTTTGGGCTTTCACGAGCTGGCAGATAAATCTTGAGGAATTTCAACTGAATGCTAAAAGACGCTTTTCTATTTTTGGTTTCCAGCTTTATAAGATTATATTCATTTCATTTCAGATTCCCTGGACTCGAACTATCACTGGTGATCTAATGCAAACATTTTACACTTATACCAAAGAGTGGATGAATACATATGGATATGCACTATAGGTCTACAGATCTTGTTATGAAATCAAACTCTAGTCTTGATTAAAACTGATTAGTATATTCTTTATTATGATAAGATTTTTTTGGCTACCCATACGTGTGAGATTGCCTTGGTGGAGGGCCACTCTTTTTTGATTAATATTCTGAATATCTTGTGTAATTTAATGTTTGGCTGACATTTGTGTTGTGTACACATCATCACACCTATAATTATTTCATCTTGGTCCCATTATCTCTTAGAAATACATCTTAATTGCACATTTCAATATCAATCATTGTCCCTTACATCTCTTCTCTGATATCTTGAAGAATAGCCTGATATTAAAGTGCATCTTTGATTGCCTAGAACACATCTTCAGCATATGCAAAATCAATCTGCACTGAGATGAACTATCTGCTGATTTGAGCTGATTTGAGTCAGTCACACCTCAAGTATACACCATTATTTTTAACCAATGTAATGGCTAATAACAGAGGGTGAATTTTTTTACAGCACCAAAAAGCAGGGAATCATATATTCTAAGAATGCAGAAACTCCACAACAAGTAGTCCTGTAAGTTTTGCCTTCAAATGATCTTCCACTTGTTTGTATTTCTGAGACTTTATTGTTCCTGGAGAAACTTCTCGTCTGCATTTGACCCATCGTGCTAGCAGGAAGTGACCACAGTGAAGAGCTCAGGGGCCCATTTCCACATCTTGAGTCATGCAGAAGGGGACGATTAGCCTATATGCACATGTGAGGTTGAAACCAGAGTGCCGAGGGAGAATATGCAAATTTCATCCACACTCCATCAAACCCAGGACAGTCTGCAGGAGGCAAAAGTGCAAGTCACTATGCAACCAAATGAGTGTATACCAGCAACCAGTGGACAGTAATCACCATTAAAGGTACTGCACAGCTTTTCTGGTGGAGGGTCTGCTCCATGGAGATGTTATTGCTTTAGTTTGAATGTTCCATTAAACGTTTAGTCATTACTGATGTTTCTATTGCTAAAACAAAACAATAATTCCTTCTGTGAATAGGGGCGACTCTCCACAGATCTGAATTGTAATCTGCTTGTCTCCCTTATGATAAACAGGTTTAATCTGTATTGTGGAGCATTTTGGACAAAGCAATAATATTTCTATGGAGACAAGTAGGTGGTGGGGCCTCTACAAGAAATGTTGCACACTGCAGCTTTAAAGTATGTGCAAAGTAGAGTCTTAATTTCACACAACACACACATTCCTTTTCTGTCCATCTGTTATTAAATAATTATCATGACACTTTCTTCCTTCTACAGTAAAGTTGAGACACTTTGAAATCTGCCCTGACACATTCCTCTGGTCGGAGTTGCCCATTAATCAAAAATGTTTTATCCTCTGCAAAGTCTCCATCTATGCTGCTCGCTACATGACACATAAAACATTGCAACAAAAACATTATAACAATCTATTAGCATTGCTATGCTGAGTAAACACCCTGCATCTGTCTCTGTCTCAGTTTGACTGATGGAGTGGACTGGAATGAAGAGGAGAAATGTGGCGTGTACATCCCACGACCTGCTCGTTGCTATGACGGTAGTGAGTCTTTCATCTTCTCTTATCAGCAAAGCTTTTGGCTGAAGGGGCTGGCAAGACACCCAGGCCACGCACATAAAAAACTGGAAGCTTTTGGAGGAAACAGACGCTGACGCTATCTCACAATGGCAGATGACTCCAGAGCATAAAGCAGAGAAAGTTACAGTTATAAAGTTAAATATGCTTTTAAAAATGTAGGCTGTTCTATTGCAAGGTTTGAGTAAAAGTTAAATAAGATATAATAAAACTAGATATACAGTCCTGCACTATGGTCAAGGTTGAAGGACTGTGCCATTAAAGCATAATATGACAGGTTAGAATACTTTCACTAAAACATTGTTAATCATTATATCTAAGATATTACAAAAACATTTTGTCTAATTTTTCCTAGTTTTGATTTATCATTTTATTTCCTGATTGGATAAAAGCAGCAGATGTCATATTTAGAGGAAATTCCAGAAATAATCATTTTAATATTAAAATTCCACAATAGTTCTGAGAAATTATACTAATAAAATAAAGGACAACACCTTTATTTTATTAAATTATGAAAATGTGTTCCCTGTCCATAAATAATTCACTGTTACTTCCTGTATTTTTCTACTTTTCTTTTGCATGTTTTTCCCCAAACTGACACAAACTGATCTGATACTGGATGTGATCCAACCAAAACAACAGGGAAACATAAAGATGTGTCTAATACACATAAAATAAAAACATTTTGAATAGGTGTTGCACATATATTCAGTAAAATTGACTTGATGTTGTAAATGCTCCTGATTGTTGTATGGTCTTGTGTTTGTTGCCAAGGTTACAAACAAAGAAAAAAATCCATAATGAGGACACACATATTGAACCATATATTGTACTACAATGGACTGAATAGCTGGGCTATTCTGGTGATTTAAATTAAATAAACACAAGGTGCAAAATGTACCTGAATAGGTGGTACAAAGAAGGAAAATAGGAGCGGAGCATTCAGAATGCACACAAAACAGCCCTATGTAGCAATATTTATAGAAAAATATATTATTCTAAAGAGCACTGTCTTCTTTTTAAAAGGATGTGAGCAGTCATTTGTGGTCTGCTTGTTAATAAAAAGATATATCAAGTTGCTTAAACTATAGAAAGAAAGATCCATAAGGTAAAGGCAGGTCCACACTATGGTCCTGGGACCACATGACCCTCAGGCCTCCTGTTAACTGGCCCACATTTCTTAAAAACAATAGCTTACGTTTTACTGCAATATTTACAGAAAAAGAAAAGAAAAGAAAAAAAAAGTGTCCCCCGAGACTGCATAAATCTGTGTTTGTCTGACACTTGATGAAAAATATATTCTGTATCCAAATGCATGAATTTGACACGAGGAGGGGAGGACCTATTAACAAAGTTTTAAAGCTGCAAAATATGAGAGACAAAGGGAGTTGAAGAGAGGAAAAAAGCAGCTGCACGTTCCTTTGCATACAGACTGTCCCCTGGCCCCCTGAGAATAATTACTCTGGCACCATCTAGTGGAAAAAGCTCACAGAATAAATGCCATTGGCTGTAGAAATCTGACGCAAGGAAAGTAGGAAGTGAAGAGTTCTGATGGTGTTTGTTGTTTCGGTTTTTCTATTAGTCAAACCACAAAGGAAAAGTTGTTTTTCATTCATGATACTTTTTACACGGTATGCACTGGACTTTTTAGATTAAATCAGTAGCCTCATATATTTCACTGTGATATTCTTGACTTTTCTTGTATTTACAGATAACATGAGTGACTTTACAGGAAACCCCTACGTGTGGATTGGTATTGGGTCTAGTTTTGTTTTCTCTGGCCTTTTCTATCGTCTATACCAGGACAAAAAGAAAGAATTAGAAAAATTAAAGGTATGAATATGAATGTATGCAGCAACATAAATCAAAACATATCTGTAGGTTACTGTGTCATACAACAAAATACAATGTACATACTTTTTATGTTGATTTTAAGGAAATACCTATATTCAAGCCTGATCAACATTTGGTTAGTGCACTGAGAGCTTCTCCACACAAACGACTCCAGTATGTGGCTGTAGAGGGTAGGTCTTAATCATTTCTATAAATGTCTGTTCTTTTTTGATTTTTTCACACCACAGTAAGCATGGCCATCTGTTTAAATTTAGAGAAAAACTGAATTTTGTCCATATTTTCCCCTTTAAGGTATGGTGCAATCTGATGGGGAACCTCTCACCAGTCAGTACGTCCCACGATGCTTCGGTGTGATCCAGAGAATAGCTGCCGAGGAGCATTGGAAATACTGGAACTCTTTCACCAGGACATGGTAATGTTAAACACTAACATTTCTGCTTATAATTTGAGGATTTTAACGATGTGCAACACAACCTTTTCTGGAGAGGGATCTGCAACCGGCTTGTCTTCATAGAGAATGTTTATTACATTGACTAGAAGGATTCACAGTATGGCATTAAAGTATCCTACTACCATTTATTTTACACCCCTTTTATTGCTCATAAAATACTTTCAAAAACAGACATTCCTGTTGTACCCAAAACTTTAATGCCTTACTGTGAAATTTTAGAGGAAAGGACAAAACAAGTGGCGGAACCTTCACCAGAAAAGTTGCATTTAATCATGATCAAATCTGTACATAGGAATTCTCGGACAATGAATAAGAAGGAAACGAAGAACTCGGTCCCCTTCAGCTTGGTGCATCCTGGAGCTTACATCAGTGATCTCTATGTCAAAGTTCACAACCCTCTGGAGGCATCGGGGCACTTTTTGGACAGAGTTTACCACAAGATCAAGCACGCTGAAGAGGATATGGTGAATATTTTACTGCAGGGCATCAGTGGAGAGAAACCTGGTGCACTGGTGGAGGAGGAGGAGATGTTGAAAGTGGGGAGTACACTAACTGGTTTTGGAGAGGTGGTCCTGGAGGGGGGACAGGTGATGAGGCTCCAAGCACCACAGGATGGGCGCAAATTCATCCTGGTCCCTGGTGACTACCGCAGCTTCATGGATAGACACGAGAGCTCAGCCAGTATGTGGAAGAAACTCACTGCACTTACAGGAATCACAGGAGCTACCATTCTGGCAGCCGTCATTCACAATGCAATTGGGAACGAAGACAGTAGATCTAAAAAATGATTCTAATGGCACACAGCATCAGATTGTTAAGCTGGATTCTCTTAGATATTTCTTCATTTGAACAGATTTATTTTTTTGGAATCTTGTCTGGGTATCAGGTAGTTACTGCAAATCATTGGGAACAAGGGCTATAAAGGGAACTGAAGTTGGACCAAAGTCTAAAATCTATACCTTGAAACATTATCAGAATTTAGTTTTATTGCCATTGGCAGTGGCAATAAAAGGTGGCCCTTATTTTTATCATAATGGTGAACTCCTCGATTCATAATGTTATACAGTATTTTGTAAGCAAATGTAATTTTACACTGATCTCTTGAGAACTATAGATTTAACTTTAACTTTTTTTAAACTGTGACTGGGACCTCTGAATACTGCTGTATTTTAACAGGTAGTCTTTAATAAACTATTGAAAAACACAAGAAACACAAATTGTAACAGTCGGAAGTCTTTTTTATTTTCTATAATCAGATATATAGCCTATTCCATAGTCCTTATGTGTGGCACTGAGATAGTTCCAAGTATTAGAAGCTCTTTACCCCTTTGTACAAATGAGTTGGTTAACTATGCTTCCTCCTCGGAAGACTCCTCTGCTTCCTCCAGCCACTGAATGAACTTCTGAAGCTGCAGAAAGAGAGAAATAAATAAATAAATAATAAAAAAAATAAGATTGTGGGAGTAAATAACATCTTTATCAAAATACAGAAAGCATTTAACAAAGGTAATGTAATATTTAATGATCAAGGGTTAGAATCCAAATGACTGATTTAGGATACTGACCCCTTGGTTTTTGCGAAGTTGCCTGCTCTTGTCAGTGGTCGCTCCCTGGGAAAACCACCTAAGGATCATCTCTTCCTCCAGAATTTCCAGCTGGTACATGTTCATTAAAACCTGTGGTGACCACAGCATGTTCACATATTCATTGTTCTGTCTCCTTATGAGTTATCTAAGACATGATTTAGAACATCTAAATGAATAACCTTGACCATAGCAGCCCAGTGAGAATCTGCTTCGAGAAAGTGCTCTTCAAATGCAGACAAACAGTCCAGATGGTCCTGTGCTCTTTTTACATAGTTTTTAAACACAGGTGCCCATTTTTTCAACAACTGAAAATTAAAATCTGTTTAATGCACAACTAATCTAATATTTGCATAGATAAACTGTGTTTTTTAGGGCTTTACCGGTAGCAGTAGAGCCACATATTGTGCCGTGGTGAGCTGTGGTCCGTGTTGCTGAAAAGGGTAGTCCAGCACCACTCGAGTCAAAATCTGCATGACCTCTTTCAGAGTGATGTTATAGGCATATCTATAACAGGAAACATGAATAGTACTGAATATTTATCAGACAGTGTAGAGAAAATTAACAAGCACAACAAAGCTTACTTAAGAGAGTTGATTTCAAGTACAAGATTGTCACAACCAATGTTTTCCTCCAGGCCTCTTTGAAGTGTTCCCAAAACTTCCAATTGAAAAACTACAGAAAAGGTCAGAGAATGTGATTAAAATAGCACAATTATAGTACCACCATAATTTACAACACAACATTTGTTTGTAGAGCATATTGTTTAGGATTAATAAACAAAATAAATGATAACCTTTAAATAAAAACCTTTTAAGTACCTTCACATTTTCTCAATTCCTTAGTTGCATGAATGACCAGTAGGAGGGAGTGTTGTCAAGTCTTACCTTTAACATCATCCATTTCTGGGGAGGGGATCACAGTATCATCAGGATCCTCTGGCTCACTGGTTTCACTTTCACTCTCAGGGTCAGGATTCAACACCAAACCTTGCAAACACATGCAAAAATATACAACTGGCACTGATACATATTCTATACATCCCAAATGAAAAACCTACCCCAAAGACAGTGTGCCAACTCTTCATCCTCTGTGTCATCCAGACTATTGGCCTTCCAGACGTAACCCTTTCCCTCTTCTCCAACTTCTTTTGGATTAAACACTGCAGGAACAGAGAGCCAATGCCTTAGTTTTAACATTCATTTGTTACATGATTATTTTTAATGCAATGAATGAAACAAACATTTCTGTTTGTTTTTGTCTTTGCTTTGACCAACTTCAACATCACTGAGAAACTCATCATCATCATCTTCTTCCTCTTCTTCTGGGTGGTGCATGGACAACACAGTTCCTTCAGGTAGAGAAATGTTTGGTCCAATAACCACCTATGAAAATAAAGTTAAAATCGTTAGTTATGTAATGCATGCATAATGAATAAAATTTTTGAATAAAGACTTACATTAAATGCAAGGACACACTGTTTATTTAGCGTCACACCCTCTTTAACAACTACTTTGTCACAGACCACAGATTGACTGATTGCCACATTACTTGCAATGTGAACATTATTCCAAATGTAGGCATGGTCTAGAATTACATTGTCACCTGTTTCAATGTTAAAAAACAGCTTTTTAGCTTTTAAAAACTTTAAATTTAACAATTTCTATTAAAATATCATTAGTTTACCTATGGTGCAATTGTTACCAATGACACTGTTTGAGATGTGACAGTTGGCACCAATGCTGGTGTCACAGCCAATCAGCACATTCTCCTCCATCTGGCTGCCGTGGCCCAGGCTCACTCCTGACCCTCTGTAGACGTTGTGGCGAGAGAATGTGCAGCAGTGGCCCTTGTGGTCAGTGAAGTTAGCCTCTGGGGTTAACGGGTAAACCCACCGCCGCACAAGATCCGATGATACAGAGTCATACATGAGCAAATTGGATACTCGAACACCATAACCATCCTTGGTTACGTGCATGTGTATCTGATTACCCAGGATCTGAATAGATAGATAATGCATTATGTATATAGGAGGAAAGAATTACGTAATTTGTCTTTCCAAAAGTATATTAATTACATACTTCTTCATTGACTAGAATGCCCCGTACAAAGTCATCCCTAGTTTGGTAATCAAAGTTATCTGTGAAAAGTTCTGCAACCTTAAGACACAAAAGCATACATTTTAAAACCAGACAGTAAAAATAAATGTTGTTCAGTTGAAATTGACCTGTGGTGAACATATACTGATGTGACAGTCCAAAAGATCGTGTCGTATTTCAAACTCATCACTTGTGCTGTGGAATATGTTCTGCAAAAAACAACAACATATTAACAAAATTAATGAAAAGAATCAGAAATAAATACAATTTACAAGCCTTACCATAGGAAACTGCAGTTTCTTTAGCCCTTGTGTTTTCTGGTAGTGTAAGACACGTTGAGTCTTACTGTCCATAGCAACAATGATGTCGTCCTCCTCGCAGCGAGATGTGTGTCCCGGTGACGACTCTTTAAAAACCATTGTCATCACAGAAATGTTCTTCTCCATTTTTCTACGGTGTCTATTAAAGTGTGTTGTAAAAATGTTACTATAGACTTAAGTTCAAGAAAGGCTTAATTATAATTATACAGTAGATGTTTCACCTGTGTTCCTGTAAAGCCTGACTGACATCAATGTTTGAGACAACGTCTCCATAGACCAACACAAAGTCAGAGCGCACCAGGGACTTTGCATCCACGTCCCTGAGCACATCCCCGAGAGAGCGGTACAACTCTGAGGTGATGATGTGGACCATGTTTGGAGACGTGGGTCGACACCACTTGGACTTACTGTCAGATGAAGAAACACGGATGATGATTAAACACATTTGTTTATTAACATTTATGTTTTACATAAATATATATTTTTGATCAGCTTGCAGAGTATTTATACTTACAGCAGGTGCTCTTTGATTTTGGGGGCCATCCAACAGCAGAAGACGAAGGTCTCCTGAACCCCGGTTGATGTGAGGAACTCCAGAGTGTAGTCGATCATGGCAATATTACCCAGAGGCAGCAGCGCCTGTCACCGGCGAATAACAACAGATGACACAAGTTAGTTTGGACAAATGTAGATCTATTGTCTTCTAACATAAAAGTTATGCGTAAAAAGCACAAGGTAGGCAAACAAGTACATGTCACTTACTACAGCTGCATCTTATATTGAAAAGCTCGCATCTGCATGTTTACAGCATGGGCACTGGTCATGGCATAGGCACAGTTAGCATCGCCTTAGCTTAGCTTGATGCTTACCCGAGGCTGGTCTTTGGTCACCGGGAAAAACCTCCTGTTGAAGCTGTCGGCCACCAAAACGGCCTGAAGAGGCTGCTCCTCATCCTCATCCCCGGTGCCTTTTCTGTCCGAAATCCGACTTTGTTTTCCCCCTTTAACGGACATGATTGACTCACACTAGCTTAGCTATCCAACTCTGTCATCAGCAGACACACATACGGCAGCCGCAGAAGGACAATTGCGTTTTTTCGAGTATGAATTCACACACAAATGCTGGATGATAGGATTGTGCATATAATAAATAAATAGATCCTAATAAGACAGGTACAAAGCTTTTACACACATACACACTATAGGCTTATGTTTACTTCAGAGCACCACGGAAACTGAAAAAATGCATTAAGCTTTTGATGAACTCATTTATTATTGCACAGGTTCATGTGCATAAACATGCTAAGCCTAAACAGATACAGTAACAACATCTGGTTATTATCACACATTTAAACAATAACCTTCATTCACTGATCTGCAAAAGCTCAACAGCTTTTGTAGGCCTACTACTGATACTGCTTTGTGATCTTCCTGGCATGGTTCAGCACTGCTTCATATCGCAGGGTTTTTGATGACCATGAAGATGGAACTGCTTCAGATCCAAACTAAAAGAAAAAAAAACACAATACAGTATTGAGCCATGATTGGAACATTCCACTACCCAAAAGTTTAAAATAAATAATAATCAATAATATTATAGTTTTACCTGAGCACCTAGACATGCCCCGATGAATGACGCTCTGCTGCAGGTGCACCCGCCACAGCTCATGGTGTCCCTAACAGCCTGCTCAAAGTGAGTGGCTGTGAGGACTCCATGCAAAGCAGCTTGGAATGCACCAGGCAAACCTGAACCACAGCATGAACAATATGAAAAGAATTAAAGCAATGACAACAAAGTTAAAAAAAAAAAAAAAAGTTTTGCCATTTTACCTCATGCATTTGTAAACACAGAGGGGATAAGATCTTTAGGACTTGAAGATAAATGCTCTTTCACTTGCATCAGGTGTCCTAGGAAGAAAGAAGCGCTTTTTCATAGACATTGTGATATTTAGAAAAAAGGAAGATAATATTACAAGTGTTTTCAGCATTTAATAGGCAATTTAAATGGAATCACCAGACAAATCATATGGTGTGTCCCATGATGTAGTTGGTCTGGAGCAAGATTAACCCCATTACATACCAATAATGGCTCTGTCCAGATCTTGGGGGTTGTTTCTTTTTGGGTCACTGAGCTGAGCAATCACTGCATCAAGGGCATTGGGATCAGGGCCATGCAAGATGTAATGTTCCAGAAACCTCAATAAAAACAAACATTACAACATTATCATTACACAACATGGAACAATTCTGCTCTGACCAAAAAGCTTTTCGAAGTCATTGTAAAGCAAAAAAGGACTGAAGCATTCTATTGATTTACAAAAGTGTTAAATGCCTTTACTGTTTTATGGCAAAAGTTTTTGTTTAAAAACACCATCCCGTTTTGACCTTACTGGGCCTTCATTGGGGGATGTTAAAAAAAACAAAACCTTTGCATGAAATAATAAAGGCTTTAAATATTTCTCAAACCCCCTAGAGTGTCTCAGCTGCTTTTTTGCTTCATAATTCTATTGTTGTTAGTTAAAATGCTTACCTTGCTGCTGCCAGAGTCTCTGCTACACAAGGATCATAATTCTGGGTCACACGGATAGCATCTTCAACCTTCTCCAACATTTCAGGCTTTCCAGCATAAAAAGCCACTATAGGAGCTAGTTTAGTTATTCCATCAATCTGACAGTCGGACTCACAACCTGTGTTTCAAATACACAACATTACAAGCTGTTGTCTTCTCCTGATATTGTAGCCTGGTAAGCCAATGCTCATCTACTTACCGGTATTTTCTTTGCCTGCATCCCAATTTTTTAGGAAGCTCTTCAAACTTGCATGCCTCCATGGTCCCTCAATTGGTAGTTGAGGTCTTGGGGCTAAAAAATACATATTGATTTAATGCTGTGTGTATATTATATATAT